>BLBF01000017.1:52706647-52746766 GCA_015471245.1 Laticauda colubrina | reverse complement strand
TGTATGTTTGTCTGTTTGTAGAAAATTAATAAAAACTTTAAAAAAAAGAAAGAAATCCAGTTTTGTGATAAGCAACTTCATTTATTCTATGCAAAATAGAATTTCTAATATATAAACTATTTTGAAAACCATTTTACTGTGGCCCATTCCCCACCAGCTAAGTGATATGCAATACACAATATACCAATGCACACTTCTATTGACAAAAAAAAATTCAAGGATCAAAATAACTCAATAGAAAATACTTCCCAGAATATAAATGTACCTGAAGACAAACTAATTACATTTATAAATTATTTTTCAATTCAACATAAACATCATAAAGATCATTTCTATTTAAGAACTGTTTAAAATCAAGATAATTTAGGCAATAAAATTATTTAGTTGGAAGAATAAATAAACATTGTTTATATACTTCTTGCGGATGAAAAAGATTAAAACATACCTTATGACACATGCATAAAGCCCACTGTCTTGTGCCAGTGTTGGACGAAACCAAATAGCATCTTCCTCTTTGCTCATTCTATTTCCATCAAAAGATATAGGTTCCTCAAAATCTCCAGGTCCAGAACTCTTGTACCACATTAAACTGAGTCCAGCACTTTGTGCTATGGTATAATTTGCTCTTATATAACCGTAAAACAATGCACACTTTATACGAACAGGTTCTCCCACTAAGACTTGATACTTTTTGTAATCCACTGACCAGTCAGTACATCCATCTGCTGAAAAAGGAGAAAAAAAAGGCAAAAATGAGTTTTAAGAAGTTATATTCTTAATATATCAAACAGTTTCTGCTCAGTGTGGAACAGAGGTGGTATTCAGCAGGTTCTGACCAGTTCTGGATAACTGTAGTGGAAATATTGACTGGTTCAGAGAACCAGCAAATACTACCTCTGACTGGCCCCACCCCCATCTATTCTCTGTAACCTTAGTCACAGCTGATCAGCTGGGTCTTCTTTTGTTGCCCTGCACAGGAGAACAGATCTGAAAATCAGGTTAGTGGGTTGGGGAGGGAATCGGATTTTGCAGTAACCTTCCCTCAGGAGTGGGGATGGAATGGAGATTTTACAGTATCCTTACCCTCCCATGCTCACCAAGCCACGCCATGCCCAAGCCAAGCCCACAGAATCAGTAGTAAAAAAATTTTGAATCCCACCACTGGTGTGGAATGTTATGTTATGTTAAGTTTTGATTTGGAATGATGCAATTAATAAGAGAAATATTGAAGGGAGATAATACACATCCTTATCCTTATACACATTTCCTTATCATTACTGTATTTTCTTCAGCATAGAACATTAGATCCTCTTTCATATTTTCAGAGCATTTCTACCCAATACCAGTCAGGTGCCACTCTCGCTTCTTAACTCCTCAAAACAACACTAATTAAAAGTGTTCATGTTTTATAGTTGTTCTCTAATGTTTTATTCTATTAATAGAATTGCAAGCTGCTCATTGTCCCTGTCAACTTCGAACCAAACCTGGCCGACCCCGAACAAAGGTGGGCGGTGTAGAACACAGAAGCCTTCATGGTCTGTTGAGCCTATTAAACCTGGTGGCATTTCCTAGAAGGGAGCCAAGTGCTGTTTGAAGTATGGACTAATCACAAAAATCTGGAAGCTCTTAAGAGCCCTCAGAAACTCTCTCCCAAAAAAGTGCAATGGTTCAACTTCACACTAAAATACATTCCTGGGGGAAATAATTTTCTCGTGGATGCTCTATCCCGAATGCCCTAGTAAGTGCGAAGAAGTGGTCAGCATGATCATTCCCCTCCCTCAGAAGGCAGTGCATGTCACTACAAGGCAACATACTCAGAGATGACTGAGCAAGCCAGGGGGAGAGCTAACCCAGAAGCTCAGAGCCAAGTTCCAAACAAACCTCTGGTTCAGGGAAATGAATAAATATATATCTGCAGGCAAATATATATATCCTCATTATATTATTCAAATATACATAGGCAAAAAATGTCTAACGCCTCATCTTTATCTCTATCTTCTGGTTCTCTGTTGTACCTGAGCAAATTTGACTAAGTATCTTCATATTGATCCAATTCACACTAACATTGTTAATAATCTCTACCACATTTATCAAATGTATGTAATCATTCTTTGAATATTTAAACATATATAAACAAAAGAAATGCCTAACACCTCATCTTTATCTCTATCTTCATCTCTATCTTTCTTGTCAATCTAAACATTTCTCTGTTATATACGAACAAATTTAACTAGGTATCATTCATGTTAATCCAGTTCACACTAACATTAGAGATAATCTCTATCCCACTAATCAAATTTATATAATCCTCACTGCATTATTTAAATGTACATTAAAAATTCCTAATATCTGTAAACTTCTAATCTTTCTATTATTTTTATTCATTCTTTAAACAATTTATGTTCTAATATTTCCCATGTCTAATTTTACTTCTGCCTTCTTAGCTTACAATCAGGCTACTTTAATATTTAAAAGACAATTTTCCTATCCATCATCACTTCTTCTTTTTAGTGCTTCAATTCTTATCCATTTTTAAATTCAGTTCCCACACTCTTCCTCTTTATCTCTATCATCATCTAACTCTTTTTTATTCAATCTAAACATTTCTCCCAGTACAATCTTGTGCTGCCAATTCTCCCAGTTATTCTCCCAGTTATCTGCCCATATCCCAAAATCCTTTTCAGCTGATTTATCAATCCTATATTTTGCTCCAGTCCTTGGTTTCTTTGTTGATGTGGCCAGTCCGTCTTTTCTTTCTGCTCCTTTTGCTTGTCCTTTGTCTGGTCCTCCTCTTCATCATGCTATTGCTTTATTTGCTGATTTTTCTGTTCTGTATTTTTTTCCCTATTCATATTCTGTTTCCTGGATTAAATTGTTCTTTCTGTCCATCTTTCTGTTGCTTTCACCAATTCATGGGCAGTTTGATCTTTATTCAATGTCTTTTGCAAAATGTGTTCTACTTTCTGGTCCAAACCATCAACTAAATTAATAATATTTTAGAACACCAAGGCCATCAAGAAATCCTCTCATTCCCACAGTTGTTCCTTCAACTCTAGACATAATAATGCTAAAAATAGAACAAACAATCACACCTCAGTCACCAGTAGGCATTTGTTTTACTCAGACTCTATATATTTCAAAATACAGTCAATTGTTTAAGTGAGCCAGTTCCAACATTTACTCAATATTCTGATAGTCCAAGATATTTTCCAAGTTCTTTAAAACTGCTCTGTGATTTTAGTCTTTTAATCTAGCTTTCCAGAATCCCTTTTATATAATGTTTCTCTTATTTCCACCTCTGGTGAGCATAAGGCTATAAGTTTCCAGGAGCCTAGGAGTCACTTTTCCTTTCATCAGTAGATGGCGCTCTCAACTTTTCAGCATAATCTGCTTTAAAAATGTTTTTTTCCACGCTTGGATAATAATTTTTTTTTTAGAGTCTTTTCTCTAGCATTTTTTAAATCCTTGGGGTAACTTGTAAAGAAGTAAAATTGTGTCACCCAGCAACATGGTCTCTGTTCACTGTTCCCTTCACGCCTGCACTGTCTTGGGTATTCTGGCTGTTCCCAGCTTCATGGCAACCATGTCCACTGACTGCTGCTATTCCACATCTTCAGATGAAGGGGAATTTCCAAGTCAGGGAGGAGAGATGCGGCTCTCCTTGACCTGCAAGGCACCCCTCTTTACTTCACCACCTCTCCAGAGTGGCTATGTGTGATATATGATATAGTTTGCTATAGTTATTCCTGAAAAGATAAACCAGACTCCATATTTACCCTTAGAATGAACTAAAATAGCATGTTAAGTAACAGTGCTTATTTTTCACAAAAGCATGTTTATTCCTAATTTTGTAAGAACATATTTTGGCAGAGTGCATAAGGATTGTTGGCGGGTCATTGAGAATTTTTGGAGGGTCATGATGTTTAGTTTCAAGTTAGAAATAAATAATGGCAAAGGTTGTGATATATCCAAGTATTATATAAATTACTGGAATTGAAGGGAATAACCATGTAGGACGGATCATACCCCATCTCTGATTCTGACCAATGAGATTGTAGAATGTGATAATGGTGAGTAACAGGCGTTAGACCTCTGAAACTGTATAAAAATCTCTATTGTATCATTGGGAACTTGTCTCTCACTGTCTCTCAAAAGGAGATTGAGAGTCCGCTTTTGCAAAAGCTTCAATTTATAAATTAATAAATAGCTATATATTCATTCATAGATCTCTTTGTCATTTTGTTTTTATTGATGTTTATCAATAAACATCAATAAATGGCTCCTTTCAGAGCCCACCAATGTGAAAACTCAGGGCAGAGCCACAGAGCTTGTGGTCCTTGCCATCGACGGTGCCGGAAGTGCAGCTGGAAGTCTCACAACAAAAACTTCTAACCTCCAAGGATGGATTGGCATGGAAAGGTTCCAAATTATACATCCTCAGCACCCTCTGGGGCCAGGTTCTGCAAAGAAGCCATGACACCAAGCAACTTGTGACTTTGTATCTCTAAAAAACAGTGACTTTGTATCTCTAAAAACATGGCATTTTTATGAAGACAATTTTCATGGCCAGCAATGAAAAAGAACATTGAAAGCTATGTAAAAACCCATGCAATATGTGCAGTAATTAAAAACAAAGGCCTGAAAAGCCCTTGGGACTGTTACAACAACATCATACACAGTAGCTTTATGCCTTTTAAGGTGAACGGACATGGGTAGTATGTAGCAGGGATGTTAAATGGATGTTCATCGGAAGCCTAGCAGATGAAAGCGGATGGAAGCAGATGACACCTCCGAAGGGGTTCCGGGGAGAATTTCGAACCGGATACATAGTGGAAGGGGCGGATGCATAACGGATGAAGCAGATGCATCACATACGCCTATAGGAAAAAAAGGGGATGCCGCGCGGATGTATATCGGATGCAAAGCGTTCACTGTGCATGCGGGGAGTATGAATTACGTCCGCTCCGCGGATATAAAAGGATGCAGCATGCACGCAGAATAATCTATTCTGACTCAGAATTGTCTCAGATACTGAGTTATTTACTTGCTTAATAAAGTTTATCTTTGCTTAAGACGCTTAATACAGTTTACTTGTTTAAGTAACAAGTAAATTTTGCTTATTTAATAAAGTCATAAAGTTTACCTAAGAAAGTTAATAAAGGTTACCTTTGCTTAAGACACTTAGTTCACTTAGTTCATTTTGTTTATTTAATAAAGTGTTGGTGAAAACTTTGAAAAAATGGTTAAGCCTTTGCATGCTTGTGGGATAGATAAGGATAGTTGTGGGATAGATAAACCTCCAGTGCAATCATAGTGGGACTGTATGGTCCACCATCCCAGCGATCCAGATGATTTTCTCCCCCTTTTTATAGAAAATTGTTGGTTGTCCACTAGGTGTCCACTAGGTGTCCTTCTAGGTGTCCACTAGGTGTCCTTCTACATATTCTAGACATACTGCAGACATTCTAAATATATGAGATATATCCCAGATACAAACTGGGATGTCCGTTTTTGATACTTTATATATGAGATGCATACGCTTACATCCTTTCTATTTCCGTGCTATTAACGCTGTGTAGATGTTCCATGTACCTTTTGTTTCCTTCCTCTTTCCGTTTTCAGCTGCAGCGGATGTGAGTTGAAGGGATGGCCAGAGGATGCAGAGAGGATACAGCGGACATTTAATGGATATAACGGACATAGAACGTTTGTTACCCGTATATGTCGCGGATGTACATCGTACGCGGCAGAAAGTTCATGGACAGATGCTCAACAGATAGAGCATATGAAACACGTATGCAGTGAGTACACAATGGATGCTTTTTTTAACGTTTTACATCCTCTTTACATCCATAAGTGCAGTGGGACCGGGCCTTAAGAGCATGTAGGTTGATCAGAAAATACCATGAGAAAAATCCCCCAAAGCCAAAAGGACAGCCGGGTGATGGCAGGGATGGCCACTGAAAAAAGTAACTTGTTTGTATTTGATATTTTCCAGATACTTCTCACTCATTAGGGGGAAAGCTAACTGTCAACTTTGAATCAAACCTGGCAGCAGCCATTTTTCTGTTTCTCAGTTGCCACACAGATGGGGAAGGGGGGAAGGAGGTTGGAATGCTGTACTAAACACAACAGTTTTCTCATGAGAACCAAGGTCATATCTAGTGGCAACAGATAAGGTCAGAAAAGGAGTGCCTGGAGAGCATGTAAATTAATTCAATTGGCACACATGACCTGTGACACTTGGGGATGGGATTAATTCCTATTATACTGAAACCACAGGAAAGATTTAGAGTTCATTTTGACCCCCTCTTCTTAATGGCAGCCCTTCAAATACAGAAATACTGCTATTATAACAGCCCTAATTCTTCTTTTCTTAGACTAGCCAAACCCAAATCCTGCAGCTGCTCTTTATAAGTTTTAGTCTGCAAACCTTTTATCCAGATCTGTTGTTGAGTCAGATCTCACCTAATCTGTACTTATGTCTTGGATTTTCCCTGCCTACATGTAAAACTTTGCTTTTCTCCACATTGAATTTCATTTGTTGAAATCTTTTTGTATCCTGAGTTTGTCAGGGGTGTTGGCTCTTCCTGCCAGTTTAGTGTCAAATGCAAATTTGATGAGATCCCCCTCTATTCCATCATTTAAGTAATTTATGAAGATATTGAAGAGTACTAGGCCTAAGATGGAGCCTTGTGGTAATTGGGTGATGGGGAGGGCAATTTTAGCAAAAGAGGGGATGAACTGTCAGAAGAAGTTCGCAAACACCAAGAAGCTTTGAAGCTGTTTGAGGATGTGAGGGGCTTACCAGTCCAAGATGGCTTTGACCTTGCCTGGGTCCATTTCCACTCCTTCACTGGATACCTGGTAGCCCAGGTAGACTAGGTGGGACTGATGGAATTCAAATTTTGAGAGCCTGGTGTACAGTTTAGCCACTAAGAGTTTTTTTCATTACTTGTCATACTTGTTTAATGTGCTCTTCCAAGGTTTCAGTAAACATGAGAATAACGTCCAAATACACAAGGACTCCCTTATCCATCATGGAGCACCTCATTAATTAGCTGCATAAACACTGCAGGGCTGTCCTGGAGGCTGAATGGCATCACTTTAAATTGGAAGCTTCTTAGGGGCAATTGAATGCAGTTTTCCATTCATTTCCTTCCCTAATTCACACTCAGTAGTATGCCTCTCGGAAGTCCAGCTTTGTAAACACCTTTCCCTTTGTTCGGTGGGCTAGCAGTTCCTTCATGAGGGGGAGTGCACATGCTACATTAATTTCTCTAAAATCTACACATAGATTCATTGACCCATCATTTTTCTCCTTGAACAAGACTGAGGAAGCTACCTTTGATTTTGTGGGCTGTATGAGTCCCCTTGCTATATTTGTGTCGATGTAGATTAGATTACATTACATTAACAGAGTTAGAAGGGACCTTATAGGTCATCTAGTCCAACCCCTCACCCAAGCAGGAGACCCTACAGCCCAATCTCTTCTTGAAAGCCTCCAGTGATGAAATCCTACAACTTCTGAAAGCAAGTTGTTCAGTTGGATGATTGTTCTCACTGTCAGAAAATTTCTCCTTATTTCTAGGTTGAATTTCTCCTTGATCAGTTTCCATCCATTATTCTTGCCTTCAGATGCCTTGGAAAATAGCTTGATCCCTTCCTCTCTGTGGCAGCCCCTCAAATATTGCAACACTGCAATCATGTCTCCCCGATCCTTCTCTTCACTAGACATGCCCAGTTCCTGTAACTGTTTTTCATATGTTTTAGTCTCCAATCCCCTAATCATCCTGTTTGCTCTTCTCTGCATTTTTTCTAGAGTTTCAACAACTTTTTTATATTGTGGTGACCAAAATTGGATGCAGTATTCTAGGTGTGGTCTTACTAAGGTTTTATAGAGTGGCATTAGTACCTCATTTGATCTTGATTGTATCCCTTCATACAATTTAGGATTGTGTTGGCTTTTTTGGCTGCCACCACACATTGCTGGTTCCTCTTAAAGTTATTGCTATTAAGCCTGATTTCATCCAGTCTATTTGCATACTTTTGGTTTTTCTTGCCTAAGACTACTTTTCTCAACACTGAATTTCATTTTGTTAGATAGGGTCCAGTGTTCAAGTTTGTCAAGATCCATCTGGATTTTGAGTGTATCTTCTAGGGTGTTAGTTATTCCCACCAGCTTAGTATGATCTGCAAATGTTGTTTGTTAATTTCCCCTTCTATTCCCTCTTCTAAGTCAAACATATTATCAACATATTGAAGAGTACTGGGACTAAGATGAAATCTTGTAGTACCCCACTGCTTGCTTCCCTCCATGTACACATAGACCCATTAAACAGTACTCATCTAATATGATTTGTCAGCTAGTTATGAATCTATCTGGTGGTGATGCTATCTATCCCAATATTTTTGTGATGCTATCTATCTCACATTTTTGGTAAGCTAAGTAAGATAGCATCACCACCAGTAGGTTGTGGTCTACCTTCTTGAATGCCTTTCTGAAGTCTAAATATATTATGTCCACAGTATTTCATTGGTCTATTAATTTAGGCAGTATGTTGAAGAATGAAATAAGATTGGTTTGGCATGATCTGTTTTTAACAAACCCATGCTGACTATGAGTTATTATTTTACTTGTTTCTAGATGTTGGCAGATCCGTTTCTTTATTATCTTTTTCAGTATCTTCCCAGGTATTGATATTAGCTGATTGGTCTGTAGTTCCCTAGGTCTGTTTTTTTCCCCCTTTTTTGAAGATGGGAACCACATCAGCTCTTTTCCAGTCCTCTAGTAATTCCCTGGTGTTTCAGGATTTTTGAAAGATGTGGTACATTGGTTCTGAGATGACATCTGCCATCTCCTTTAGAACTCTGGGATGTAATCCATCAGGTACAGATGATTTGTATTTGTCAAGATCAGACAACTGTTCTCTTACTATTTTTTTTGCTTATTTTAACTTTTGTTTCTAGTCTGTCTTTTACAATTATGTTTTTGGTAGGTTGGGCTATCATTTCTTTTTGCATGCAGACTGATGCAAAGAATGAGTTGAGCAGTTCTGCTTTCTCTCTGTTGTCTGTGATTTCCTTGCTGTCTTCTCTCTTTAGTGGACCGACTGTTTCTTGATTTTTTTTCTTGTTATTTATATGTTGGAAGAAACTTATTATCTTTGACTTTTGTTGCAAATCTTTGTTCTTTTTGACTTTGTTTTTGCAGATTCTGTTGATCTTCTGCCTTAGTTGTGTGTCCCCTTTTCTATTTTTTTATACTTGTCCTTTTCGTTTTTCAATTTGTCAGAGAGATCTTTGTGCAGCCATGGTCAGTGGTGGGATTGAGAACTGGTTGTTGGAAAACATCTCCTTCCAACAGCCTTTGGTTTTTCCCCACTTTTCAGGGCTGATCCTGTCAGGAAGGCAGGAAGGAAACATTCTGGTGTGCCTTTGTGCTGTTTCTAGCCTAATCCTTATCTTTATTGCCCTGTTTACAGAAACTGCCTCTGCGGTTAAGCCTTGTTACATTGTAACAGGTCATGGTTCTTGGCAGTATGCCCAGACTTTCTGTCACCTGAGCTGCTTCTCTGGAGGGGTTTGATTTTTTTTAAAGAGGAAGGGTTGTTTTAAGCTTTTTACACTGCTTTAGTAGTTCCTGGCACTATTATTTGCCAGGACAAATCCATCTGGTGGTGATGTTGTCTATTCCATTCTATTCAATTCGCAAAAAGTTGGTTGTGGTCTACTTTGTCAAAGCGGTATGATTTTTTGTCATTGACTGATGGAAACTGCATTAATGCCCAGATTTTCTAAGTTCCATCTAAGATTTCTTGGTATGGCACTTCAGTGTGTTGATAATCACAGGACCACCATGATCACTTTATGCCATCATCTTCCAATTTCGATTTTCAGATCATGAAACTTTCTGATCTCCAATTCTTTGTTTTCTATTCTACTATCCCTGGTATTGCCACAGCAGTTATCCACACTTTGTTCTTTTTAAGTAGGGTTAAATCTGTTGTGCTATGAGCCTATCATTTATAATAATTATTTTTATCATTAATTTGTGCTTGTGATATATGTCACCCACAATCATATTGTTTGAATTGAATTGTCTTATAAATCTTTATATACATAAATAACTAAATAAAGTGTGAGGTTTGTTTTGTCAATTTTGTTATTTTTTTTTTTAAAAATGTATGATTTGCCAAATGGGATTTGCTTCCCATTTTTTAAGATGGGCAGCTACATAAATTTCATTTATAGGTACATTAAAATAAATCCCAAGTTTGTAGAAGGCATTGGTGGACTCTGAATTTTCTGAGAAGTCTAAGATGAATAAAATGTGGTTGAAAAGCCAAAGATGGGGTTAAGCCATAGATGATTGCTTAAATTTTTAGGCTTCGTAAGATTTGGTACTAACACAAACATGTATGAATTTAAATATTTAGTTGATTGTTTTTTCAGTATCAAACTGTGTTGTAGTATAATTATTTTCTTATGTCTTTTATTTCACTACATATTTTATGATCAATTAGGAAATACTATTGCTTTTCTTATCTTTTAAAAATATTAATGATTTCTTTTGTTTTGTAATTTAGTATCATTGCTGTTTTTGTTATTGTTATATGGATACAGTTTCTTTTAAGCCAAAGTCATGTCAATTAAAATAAATCCAAAACAATGTGCATCATTTTGTGACACAAGAATAATGGGAATTGTATATCCAGTTGTTGAAAAGGTTCTCACCAAATCCATGTTGATACAAGATTAAAAATATTTCAACTTTGTTTAATTTTTTACTAATAGAAGTTAGCAGTGTAAAAAAGTTAATCTTCAATTATTACAAACTCTAATTGATGATGTATATTTCTAATGAATACCAATTTATTTTATGCAAATTGATATCTACATCTATATGCCCATTATATTAGAAAAATATTCCTTCTAATTTCTAAAACCTCACTGTATTTTATTTTTTAAATATATAGCTAAAGAAAATAAATAAATAAATTTAAAAAGTCATTTGTTTTCAAAAACACAGTAAAAATAGTCTTTCAGGAACTCAGTCTCTCAGTCAATAACAATAGAAGCTTCCCAGAAACAAACAAGCTAGATAAGATATATTATTGCAGACAAGAAAAGAGGCATATACTGTTATTGCAGAAGAGAGGAATGAAATCTGGTATAATGAAGTATAATGGAATTTGCATACAGTCATGGGAGTTTCACTTCTGAGCCAGTTCCTCCTGTTTTTACTAAACAATGGACATTGGATCCTTTTTTCCAACCTTAACAGTGAGATACATCTTTATATAATGATTCTGTTGGGCCTGATAATCACTGCTTACGAGCTTACTATCCTGAGCTAAAACAAAACTATTAGGGGTCCTTGGTGCTCTCTAAGCTTGTTGCTTTACTTGCAGACATTTCATTACCCTAACTAGGTAACATAAACAGTACTAGTCATAACAAAACTATACCTAAGTGTATGTACTGCAATAAATTCCAATCTTTAATATTTTTAAAAGATATGGTAATATATTAACATGAAACAATACTTCAGAAAGTTTTAGTAACAATTGGTTATGAAATTGGTAGTAAAGTGAAAAAATTGATAGTAAAGTAAAAATTGGTTCAACAACATGCATGGTAGCAATATCATGTTATCTAAATCTCCTTTGTCTTGTTCAGAGTCTTAATTCATCACTTAGCCAAAGATATGATTTATTTCAAAATAACATGAGATATAGTATGGTTTATTATTATAAAGTCTGTGGTTATTCCAGTTCAAGAAGTTACAATTCTTGCCTGACCTCAGCTGTCTATATACTGCAGACTCCCTGCAATGTTAGCTTGAGCGCACTTATGGGCATTTTATGAAAGTTATTACATTATGTACTATTATTATATTTCTCTTTTATGTGTTAATTTTTAATTATTCACTCCAAACAACATTCAAATTGTTTAATTAAAATAGCATGTAATTCAATATGGCTGAATATATCTTCTATTATTATTATTATTATGTACTGTAGTGGACAAAACAGCAGGATGGGAAGGTAATAAAAATCACTATAATAAACACACATATAAGCCAAATACTACTGTTGTGAATTTTGAAATTGGATCATCATATGCAATGTGATAAGTGTAATGTCTTACAACATCAGTGCTGCCTTCAAACTAGATTTCTAATCCTATTCTGTATTCCTTGCAAAAAATAATTCCCACAAATGAACATTTCATAGAATTTTTATTTTATGTTTAGTTGATTTTGAAATATTCACAAACACCTACTACTAATTGATCTTGTCATTTTAACATGTTACCCACATGATAATGAGAAGTAAATTAAACAACTATGATACATTGTTTGAAGAGCCATGGAGAGTAGCAGTTGAAATGGCCACAGATTATAGAAGATCTTCCAAAACCAGATCACATGAAATCAATTACATTGTCAAATTCAGCTGTATCATCTCAATTCACTTTCTCTTTGAATCTAAGTTTACTTATCATTCTCTTATACTATAATAACATGGAAATATCACTGCCACACTGTATTCTGAAGTCAAATATTTGCTTAAATATTCTTGTTATAATATAATAGATTTTTTCTGATATCGCTTCTTATTGTCAAGCTAGAAATAAGTCTCTTTACTTATACCTGAGGAATTTGGGGCTTTTTCTATACTGCTTTTTGGAAGGTTTTAGTGTTTATTCCCAAAATTCCTAATCCACAGATGAATTAGACTGTTAGAAATTATTAATTAGGAAATGAAGGATTTCATTTTCTTTAGTAAATGAAGGATTTCATTTTCTCTTTTTGTTTCTGGTATTGGATACAAGAGGGGGGAGTGAAAGTGAAGGGGGGAAAAAAGTAGCACTGCCATTTAGAGGCTTGGACATATTGTTTCTTTCTCAGTTTGTTTATGTACTTACTATACTCAAGGAGTCTGAGCTTTGCAATGGAAAAGATAGTGGGATGAGCATGATAGATTGTTTATATAGGTGCCCACCTGTGAAACTAAATAATTAGAACTTTGAGATGAAGTTGAAAGAAATAAATTGAAGTGACCTTGAAAATACCAGAACCAGAAACATTGAGTTTGATTTATTAAAGAGCCTTGGATACTTAGTGGCAGCAGCTGGCTTAACTCTAGATTATTTTCTATCTCCTATTCTACGCCCCCCCCCCCCAGTTTGGATTTTTAAGTTTGGATCTTAACCTTCTATTCCAGAAACTAGAACATAATAATTTTTATTAACTTTTATTATCTTCTTCCTTTTGTCTTTTTTATTAAGAGAAATAATTGGATTAAGGTACATAAGTGCCTGAAGATTTTTCTTTTTTCTTCTCCCCCCCTCTTTTTTGGGGGGGAGTGGCAACTGCCCACCTGTACTCCTTTTTTTTCTTTTTCCTTTTTAATTTTTTTTTCCTTTTTCTCTCTTCCTCTTTACAGGAAAGCACAAGATGAGCAGAAAGACAACAGCATCAGCTTAATATCAATAGCCTCTTCACCATCTGGAGCATGGGTCACCAACTTTTTGGACCTCAAGGACCACCAAACTCATAATTTTAGATCCCAGGGACCATTAATTGGTTCTGTAGGCATAGCCTAATTTGTGGGTGTGGCTTGATGGTCATGTGCCTGGCTGGGCATGGCTTGTATGTAAATATTATAAATATTTATATAAATATTGAATTTTTTATAAAAAAGAGCAACTTTTACTCAAAATCACGCAAAACAGGCAGGCATATTGAGTTGCTCACAGAATCACAAATTCATTCAGAAAACCATTTATCTGCCATTGGCTAGCTCAGTCTGTCACATAAAATTTGCTTGCAAGCAAACTCATAAAATTAACTCACAACACACCATGTATGTAAATATTTTATTTTTTTATTAAAAAATCAACTTTTATCCAAAATCAGGCAAAGCAGACAGATTGAGTTACTCACAGAATCATTCAGTGATCTATCTATCTACCATCAGCTAGCTCAGTCTCTCAAATTTGCTTACCGTGAGTTTGCACTGAATCTGCTTGCAAGCAAACCTTCAGTCCTAAGGGAGGTTTGGTTGTGCTTAGCTTTCTAGCTTTTTCTGCTTCCTAGCTGATCTAAATCTTCTGGCATAGCAGAACAGATGATGGCCGGAAAAAGGAAAAAATAGAAATTTAGCAGGCAAGTTTGCTGGGTAAGGAGTGAGTGGGCAGAGAGGGTTCCCGTGGGCCATGTGGGCTCAGCAGCTTTGTGTTTCTGCGCAGCTTGGATTAATTACTTTGGGGAAGTGCTCTGGGGGTGAGATTTCTCTGCAGCTCACCAAAATTTTCTCATGGCCCACCAGTGGGCTGCAGCCCACCAGTTGGCGACTGCTGATCTGGAGGACAACAGTCAATACAGACAATTTTACAACAGGAGAAAGAGAAGGAAGTGACATTAAGATGATTATGCAAGGAATCCAGAAGATTGAAAAGAGAATAGAGAATATTGAACAAAGAGCTGAGAATATTGAGCAAAGAACTGAAAAGACAGATGAGAAAGTAGAGAACATTCAACAGATGATGATGAAATATGAAGATAGAATTAAGAAAATTGAAGAAAAAATATACAAAGGGATAAGAAAATTGAAGATATTGACACTCGATTGAGTGATATTGAAAAATGCAGATGCGAACCATTAGGATGGGAAATAGACAGATCAGAATTCTACCTAAGATTTCAAAATGTGGAAGAAGGAAAAGGTGAAAATCTTGCTAAAATAATGTAAAACAGAAATACTGGCAGAAGCATTAGAGATAATGAAAGAGAAGATGATGGAGGGGATGGATGAAGTGTTCCGTGCATATACAAGATACGCAATGAGAAACAGTCTACCAAGAGAAGTTCATATTAGATTCAGTAAAAAGATTATTAAGACACTGATACTACAGGTGGCAAGAGAGAAAACCTTAAAGTACAAAGATAAAAAAATTGTGGTGCTGAAACAGGTACAAAGAAGAGTAAGAGAGATGAGAAGAGAATATTTATTTTTGACTAAAGAGTTACTTAAAAGAGGAGTAAATTACAGATGGCTGATGCCAGAAGGCCTCTTGTTCACCTGGCAGGAACAAGGACACAGAACTGACACAGTTGAAAAGCTGAGCTATTCTACTTAGAATATTTTAGAGGAAAAGAGGAAGAAGCAAGAAAGGAAGAGTCACTAATTGAATTCCAAGAGGAGTGTATAGCAGTAATTGAAAAAGAGAAAGAAGAAAATGCAGTAGGTGGTGTACCCAGAGAGCAATGAGAATTAAGACCTACTAGAGCAATAAAACTCCCTCACAAAGCCTAACATGGATGAAATAAAATTACAATTAACATAAATGTTGTAATATGTAGTAATTTGGCTACTAAAAGAAGGAAAGTATTTCATAAACTGGAGAAATTGAAATTTGATATAATTTGCTTACAAGAAGTACATATTAAAAAACAACTTGAACATATACTTAAAAAAAATTAGGGAAATTATTTACATCACTGGCACAATTTAAAAAAAGAGGTATGGTTTTATATATTAAAGACACAATTTTGGCAGAATTAATTTATACAGATGACGATGGAAGGATTTAAATGGTGGAAATAATGGATAACAGCTCTGAATGATAACCAAGAGGAAATTTACAGGAAATTACATATGAAAATAGTTAATTGGACTATGTTAATATTTGTATGATGGGAGAGCTTAATGGAATAGTTAATGATTGGTTGGACTACAAAACGCAGAAATCAACAAAGAAAGCTAGAAAGATATTACCAAAATCCTTCTTTCAAATAACAGAAGAATTCAACTTAAAAGATGCTTGGAGAGAGAGAAACATGGAGAGTAAGCAATACATCTTTTACTCAAACAGACATGCTTCATGGTCTAGAATAGACATGATATGGATGTCAGCAGAACCACTGGATAACATGCAAGAGATCGAAATAGAAACAAGTACTTGGGCATAACTCAGTGACAGTTTCTTGGAGAGGATACAAGTGGAGATCCAGATGGATCTTAAATAATACGATATTAAAAGAAAAAGACTTTAAACAGAAAATAGAGAAAGAACTTAAGAAGATAAAGAAATAAAAGGAATGAAAATCCAAAAAGAAGAGTATAAATTGCAAGCTTTTGCAGATGACCTTGTATTTATATCAGAAGACCCATTGGAAACAGCATCTAAATTAATAGAAAAAAAATGGAAGAATATGGAAAAGTGGCAAGTTTGAAAATAAAGATAAAACAAAGATGCTAACAAAAAATATGCTAGTAAGACAAAAGAAAGAGTTGGAAGGTTTTAGAAATAAAGGTCACAAAAAAGGTTAAGTATTTAGTGATATACATTATATCAAGATGTAGTATGCTGAAGGACAATAATTATTTTAAACAGCAGATTGTGACAGATTTGACAAAATTTACAATGATCATTGATTGGGAGAATATCTACAATTAAGATTTACTTAATACAATTTTTACTTAATACTTTACTTAATACAATTAAGTATTGCCTAGAATTTTATATTTATTCCAGACAATTCCAATCCAACTAGAGAAGGAATTTTTGAAGATTTAAATAGAATTGTGTTGAAGTATATTTGGCAGGGCAAAAAAGCAAGAATAAAATTAAAATTGTTACAAGATGCAAGAAGAAGAGGAGGGTTTGCCTTGCCTAACAGAGTTGTATTACCAAGCAACAAATTTGATGTGGGTAAAGGAATGGATAACATTAAGGAATAACAGACTATTGACCTTAGAAGGGCATGACTTGCTGTTAGGATGGCATGCCTTCCTTTGGTATAAGGGAACTAAAACACAGGGGTATTTTAGAAGACATTATATTCAAGAGGCATTTTTTTTTAATTGAGAGAAGATAAAAAGACAATATTATTTTAAAATTCCACTATGAATATCTACCATTGAAACTTTTTCTTATCCAATAATTTATAAAAAGGAACAAACAGCTAGATATGGTGAGATATTGAATGAAAAGAGTGAACTTACATCTATGCAAGCATTGGAAAAACAAGGTGTAAAAATGAAATGGTTTTCATATTTGCAAATACAATCTAGATTTGACAAAGATAAAAGCAGAAGGTATTTATGATAAGTTGACTGACTTAGATAAGATCCTGATGGGTACTGATCAAAAGATAATTTAAAAACTTTATGGACACTTATTAGAATTTAAATTGGAGGAGGAACAAGTTAAAGAAATTATGATTGCTTGGGGGAAAATTTTGGATATGGGATTGATTTAGAAAAATGGCAAAAATTGTTGTCTCAAAATTATAAAATGACAATGTCAATTGCATATAAAGAAAATTTGTATAAGATGTTTTACAGGTGGCATCTAGCCCTGACGAGAATTGCAATAAAGTTTAAGAATAAATTGGATAAATGTTGGAAGTGTCATCAGATACCTGGTTCATATTACCATATGTAGCAGACATGCTTGGACGCAAAGAAATATTGGACTAAAATCCAAACATGGTTGGAAAAAATGATAAAACAACATATAGACTTTAAACCAGAGATCTTTTTATTGGGAGTCATACTGGACATATACAACAAAGAGTTGCAATATTTGATTGTAAATGTACTAACTGCAGCTAGGATTGTATTTCCTAAGAATTGGAAAAATGATAAAATACCTATGCAGGAGGAAGTTATTAAGAAAATTATGGACTCTGCTGAAATGAGTAAATTGACATTTGAAATTAGAAAACAAGAAGATAAATAATTTTATATGATATGGTATTTGTTTTATCAATGGTTGGACAAAAATACATGGTAATGTAATAAACTAGATAATTTTTTGATAGAAATTTAATAGATTGATATAAATCATGATGTAGACATATATAACCATTGGTTGAAAGTATAACATAAATTCTAAGATAAAACTTGGAACATCTCATATAAAATGATGGAATAAATAGTTTAGTCATGGATGATTATTAACTGATAAATATACAAGCATATGTTAGTTTGACAATGTGAAAATTGATATAAATTGTGAGTAAATGACTACAAAAGAATAGCACAAAAGATTTGTAACCAACTGACACACTGTATGTATATAAAATGGAAGATGGTTTTATGTTTTTATGTTTTGTATGTGTATGTTTGTTTTTTAAAATATTTTTTTTTAAAAAAAGAAATTATAGATTATATTAATTATTTTCCATTACTAAACAATTTTGACAAGGTCAAAATCAAATAAGCGTCAGTGTTCCAGCAACCCACCATTCCAATCAAAAACTCTGAGACAGATATCTCTCAAAGGTAGCTTTATTTGGATAGTAACTGGCACATCTGTGGAATCCCGAATTTGAAAGTTTTGGGCTTCCTTGCTAAAGTCAAAACTACAAATCCATCCCCCCCTTAGCCATCACCACATCACATGGTCATCATCCATCCTAAAGTAAGATTCCCATTTCATTATGGGCCACACTCAGTGACCTTGAACCAACAAAAGAATTTTATTTTGTCTAACTAGATATACTCCAATGAATTCCTCCCTCCCATTTACTCAGGCTCAATTGTGGCAGCATGGGAGCATTGAATCTCAATATGGCTTCCAAAGCTGACAGGTATCCCCCTTGAAAAACATCACATCCTGGGTAATAACCAAAACACAACTAGGGGTTAATGTGATGCCCTTAACCCGCTTTCCCCACCTCCAAGGGGACCCTTTGGCTCATCAGGGAATTTTTCATGGAATTGGTTAACCAATCTATCTGCATGTATATCCCAACTTTTCACCCAAGTATCTTCTGACAAAGAGTAACCTTTCCATAACACCAAATATTGTAATCTTCCTTGATCCTAGAATCAAGGATTTTCTTTATTTCATAATGTACAATCAGAGGTTGGGAGGGGAGCTGCTGGTATTGGCCTTAGATTTGACTCTACAGCAGCCTTCAACAAACTACTGTGGAACACTGGGTGTATTTTCCCCAACAGCCGAGGGAGATTTAATTGGACTGTCACTGGATTGATTATCTTAGATATAGGGAATGGACCCAAGAATTTAGGAACCAACTTTCTACTAGGAAGTTTGAACTTGAGATATTTAGTTGACAAAAACATTTTGTCCCCTACTTTAAATGGTGGTTGGGGGGATCTATGTTTGTCTACTTGTTTGTTATATTCCTCAGCAGCTTCTGATAAAGTTCTTTTTTGTGTCCTCCCAACCTTTCTTTAATGATTCCATCCACTCTGTAGAAGACATGGATGTTGGGGGTTCTCTAGGCAACTCCGGCATAGGGACAAAAACCAAGCTGGTGTTGATTTGGAATGGAGTCAAGCCTGTGCTGCTGTGTATTGCATTTTTGTAAGCAACTTCTGCAAATGATAACAGTTCTGCCCAATTCTCCTGTTGATAATTTATACAGCATGTAATGTATGGCATTCTCTCTCTTCATGGCTGTTGCATGTAGGATGGAATGCTAAGAAAATCCCTTGGGACAATCCAATAGACTTTAAAAAAAAAACCAAGAACTTAGCAGTAAACTGTACACCTCAATCTGAGATTACTCTACGAGGTACTCTATGGTGCCTATAAATATGCTTCATGAACAGTTTTGCAAGTTTCCTAGCTGAAGGTAGTCCATTGCATGCTGTAAAGTGGGATTGCTTAGAGAATAAGTTGATAAAATCCAAATCACGGTGCTTCCTCCACTCTCCGGTAACTCTACGATGAAGTCCATCACAATTACTCCCCACAGCTTTGTTGGTTCAGCTACTTGTTGATGGAGGTCAGGGGTTTTTCCAGTTCTGTGTTTCATAGTGGCACAAATTGAGCAGTTTTTCACATAGTCCTCATCATCAGTTTTCATTTTTGGCCACCAGAACTATCTCCTGACTAAATGTAGGGTTTTTAAGAACCCAAAGTGTTCCCTCTATGTTTCAGTACTCTCAGTCTTAGGGTATTTGGTACATAAATCTTGGTTCCTTTCCAAGCCAATCCTTCATTCATTGTCAAATCGGGTTGTTCAACAAACCATGGATCGGTTAAAAGTTCTGCTTTCAACTCAGCTGTCAGTTTGTCTTCTAAGCATCTGGGGCTGTGTTTGGCTTGGCCTGCGGTTTGGGCTTCTGATATCATAGTTTGCACTACCTCCTCCCAGTGACTGCCAAATTGGGGTTTCCTTGACAATGCATCTGCCAATATGTTTTTACCTCCTGGGATATATTTTATGTTAAAGTTGAACCTCTTGAAGTATTGAGCCCAATGGATTTGTTTAGGTGATAGATTCCAAGGTTCTAATGGTCAGTCCATATCTCGAAAGGATCCTTCACTCCTTCCAGGAAATGCCTCCAAGATAGTAAAGCCAATTGCATGGCAAACACCTCTTTTTCCCAAACTGTCCATCTATGTTCTGTGTCTGTCAACTTTTTGGACACATAAGTGCAAGGCATTAGTTCATCTTGGCACTTCTTCACGAAGTGGCTGACTATCAATTGTCTCTACCATTACTGGTGGGGACACCTGTTGCTGAGGAATGAACCACTGTTCTACAAAATGAGCATCCATGAAATTGGCCCATGACTCGACCAAGGCTTGGATCTCCACACTCCCACACCAGGCACGAATACACTTGCTTTCAGCACAAGATGTTTCACGAATAACAATTGTGGTGGAGATGTCAAAGGTGACGAGGATGGCAAGGTTGGTGAAGATGGTGAGCCTAAGGACTTTACACCCCAATATACAGACCCCTATAGGCTGAGCAATGCTCATTTCCCACCACTGCAGGCATCATTGCTATGGACGTCTGAAAAGGACACTTGGCTGCAAAATGGCCTCTATTGCCACAATAGAAGCATAAACCATCACGACGACGTCTCCCCTTTTCTGCTTAAGTCAGGTGAGAGTGGCAGCCCCCAAATGCATGGGTACCTCCAAAGGCACTTCCACCAAGGGCGCTGTCTTGCTGGAAAAAGATACGGTCTCTGTCAATCATCGCACTCGTCACTGCTGAAGTCTAGCATCGATACGAAGACACAGATGCATGAGCTCCTGAAGGGTGCAAGGGCATTCAGTGCACGCCAACTCATCCAGAAGCTCCGACGACAAACCCTCCTGGAACTGGTCTAATAGTGCTGCCTCATTCCATTGTACATCCTGAGCAACCACCCGAAAATTATCAGTATAATCCATGAGTGAGCCATGCCCCTGCTTCAATTTTCTCAAATGTCTGTTTGCTGTTTGGCTTCAAACAGGGTCCTCAAACATGTCCTGAAACTGATGGCAAAATTCAGCCTAATTGTCCAACACCTGGTTGTGCTGGGTCAGCAGAGGTGTTGCCCAAAGTGCTGCAGAGCCTGACAAGAAATTAATCAAAAACCCCACCTTATCCCGGTCAGTGGGAAAGTCCTCAGGCTGAAGGCTCATGTAAAGCTGGCACTGCCCCAAAATGCTGGAAATTGGGCCAGCAAACCATCAAATGTATCTGGCACTGTCACTGGGCATTTTCGGTGTGGCCAGGAAGCCTGCATTTGTGCCACCTATGCAATCAAAAGAGCCACTTGCTTCATTAACTGGGCAATCTCTGCTCTGAGCTAAACCATGGTCATCCCACAAAAAGCAAAAATAAGTTGGCTGGAATCAAAATGGATGACCTGTAATCTCTCAAAATAAGCCAAGACCCAAAACATATATTGAAGTCTGGTAAGGCGTTCAACTTAACTTCACTGTTTTATTCGGCACAGTTTAAAGTCATAAAAGCAAATAATGAGGCAAACAGAGAACCAAAACAAACCGCATTGATGAGAGTTCTGAAGTAAGCTGAGTTAACTAATCATAAACTCCAGGAAAATAACCGAGAAAAGTGCATGGGAAGAACGCCAGCAAAGATAAACTTTTTCACAGTAAACATTAATTGACTCCAGCAATTCTAACTACATAGTTGAAAACCTGTATACATAGCTCCCACCTGCAAGCCATGAGGAGGATCATGACAATCTCCTCTTGAGTAGCCCTCACTTTTCCCTGATCCTCTCCTCCCTGCGTGACCTTGGATGGATAGGGGATGGGCCTGGATCCTCCTCTGACTGCTCAGCCGCCCTCTGCCCTTCCCCAGCCTCCTCCACCATCTCTGGAGCCACACTCCCACTCCCTGTTGGCTGCTCCCCCTCCTCCTCAGAGTCAGACTCCACCAGGGGGCATGACAGCTACCCTATGACCAACCTGGCCATATTGACTAGCCTGGCCACATTAGCATCCTTGTGGGTTTGGTAGGAGCAGCTTCAGTAGGTCTGGTCAGAGGCCACTTGGCCACTGTTCTCTTAGGAGGGCCTTCGGGGGGGGGGGGTGTTCCATGTGGGTTGATTTCTCTGTCCAGGCTAAGGGATATGGCATACCAATCCTTTAATGTCTCTGGTCTTCCTCTGATATTGTATGCATTTTTAACTTCTGGCTCAATAGCATTCTTTTTTTTTTTTAAAGAATTTTTTTCTTAGTTTTCAATAAACAAACATACACAAACGAAACACAAAACATCAAAACATAAAACTTCTCTTTGGAAAGCGGCTTAGTTCCAGGTAACATCTTTTTATACAGACATAAATTCAAAATTCATGCTCACTTTTTATCCAATTTCATATCTTATTTACCATTCTATATTTTCTATACAGCTTCTCCCCTCTTTTCACTCTTTTAATTCTATTTTATTTATTTCATCTCAATTTAAATCATTATGCATATTTCTTTTGTCTGTTCTATTTCAATTTTCCATTATCTTTTCTGATTAACACAAAATTTCTCCTGAAATCACTGATTGAAGTATGATGCCTTTAAATCTTTCCCTTAAATTTAACACTTAAAATAATATATACTTTTCATTCTGATTCTGCTTAGTACATTCTAAAGCTACTTACTATATTATAAAATAAAAAAGAATAATAAGTTTATAATATAATTAAAATAATAATCCATAGCAAATTAAACTCTATTATTAAATCCAGTTTTCTAACATTATTTCAGGTATAAATACAACAATATAATCTTATGTACTTTGCAGAATCTCTTTTTTTAATCAAATTTTACCCACTATTTCTGAATAAATCTTGTTTCTTTATATCTTATTTTAAACCTTTGTAACTTGTCTTCCCTTTTTCCCTTCCTTTCTTCTCTAATCCTACCTTTACCCCCTTGTCTCTTAGTATATCTTTTATCTGTTCTATTTCAGTTTTCTGTTTATCTTTTCTCATTAACACAAAGTTTCTCCTGTAATCACAGATTGAAATATAATACCTTTAAATCTTTCCCCTAAATTTAACACTTAGAATAATATATTCTTTTCATTCTGATCCTTCTTAGTGCATTACCCAGTATCACTAAATAGATCTTGTTTCTTTACATCTTGTTTTAAACCCTTGTAACTTCTCTTCCCTTTGTCCCTTCTTTTCCTCTCCAATCCTGCCTTTACCCCCTTGTCTCCTAGTATATTTTTTGTCTGTTCTATTTCAATTTTCTATTTATCTTTTCTCATTAACACAAAAATTCTCCTGTAATCACAGATTATAGTACAACACCTTTAAATCTTTCCCCTAAATTTAACACTTAAAATAATATGTACTTTTCATTCTGGTTCTGCTTAGTACATTCTGAAACTACTTACTATATTATAAAATAAAAAAGAATAAGTTTATAACATAAATAAAACAATAATCCATAGCAAATTAAGCTCTATTATTAAATCCAATTTTCTAACATTATTTCAAATATAAATACAACAATACAATCTTATGTACTTTGCAGAATCTCTTTTTTAATCATATTTTTACCCACTATCTCTGAATAGATCTTGTTTCTTTACATCTTGTTTTAAACCTTTGTAGCTTCTCTTTCCTTTTTCACTTCCTTTCCTCTCCAATCCTGTCTTTTTATCCCCTTGTCTCTTAATTTCCACCTTCTTGATCTCCACCTTCTTCTGTATTTCTCTTTTCTGTTGCTTTCTAACATTATATCAATTTTTCATCTTATTTTTCCCTTTTTTGGTTGTTTTTTTAAGTCTTAAATTCTCCATTTTCTTTCCCCTCTTTCCCTTTTCTTCCCCAGCTAAAGTTGTTTGTTCATTAAAGATGGCTTCTTCTTCATCCCAGTCTTCTTGTTCTTGTAGTTTCTGGTAGGTAGAAATCGCCACTTCTAAAAAATGGAAAACAGATCCAGAAGAGCCCTTCGCTTCTTGTTCCTCTTCTTTTAGCTTTTTAAATTCAATTTTCAGTTCATCAACAAGTAGTGCCATTGTGAAAAGTTTTTTTATACAACCCAAATGTTTTTAGTCTTTCAAATAATAATTTCCAAAAGTCCCAAACTCACCAAGCAATCCAAATACACACAGTCTGTTTCATTTAGCACTTTCTTCTTTTTATATTTTCTGGTCCTGGGGTTATAGTTCAGTTACAAAGCTCCAATTAAAATATATCTTTTAGAAGTCTTGTTACAGTTTAAGCTCTGTTCTTATAAATTCCAAGCAACCTCCTCCAACAAAGTCTTAATATTAATTCTTTTCCTCTCCCTTCCCACTTAGCAAAAAAGAGTTCTTTTTTTTTTTCCTCAATGCTCAGAAATCTTTATTGTCCCCTTGGCTTTAATTTTCAAGATTACCTGCTGATGCCAAAATGGGTTTTTCCGATTTCTCCATTCATCTGCTATCACCATAAGGAAGGAGAGTGAAAAAAAACAAACTTTCCCTTTTTACTTTCATTCGCCGCTTTTTCCGTCTTCGTCGGGAATGATGTATCTTTAATAAAACTTAAATTCCAGGGTATTTAAATATTACTTGTCATCCTGGTTATCCAAAAACTTTCACTTTCTCATCTTCCTCCTGCACATTCTTATCCGGATGAAAGCTTCTTTGCGGCGGCCATTACTGACCTCCACTCCACCACTTTCAGAAAAGGGAGTTAAGCCAGCTTGGGGGGGGGGTTGCGATTCCCCCAGACCCCTGCTGAGTCTCCCCTTTCTTCAGTTACCTTTACAGGGTAACTATAGCCCCCAAATCCAGCTGGATTGGGGGTACTCCAGTGGTGAGCGCAGCAGGAACCGCACACAATCATGGATTCCTGCCGCCGCCGAAGCCTTGCAAACTGGAAGTCTGGCTCAATAGCATTCTAAAGTAGTGCAGAAGTATTCTGTCAGGCCAGTTCATGAAATTGCTTGCAACCCTTTTAAAATTCCATACAAAGTCTCTTAAGGGTCACTTGACTTGTTTCATTTCCATTATTTTATCTTCACTTTCTCCAATTCTATCAGATTCTCAAACCTAGCCCAAAGGAGTTCAATAAAGGCATCAACATTCTTCCTCATAGTGCAAGAGCTACCCAATCAGTAACCTAACAACAGAATGCTGTAAGCACTACTCTGATTAACACAGCTTGATTTGCATAACATGTTCTCCAATTAATGAGGGTTTATAAACCATATTTGCTAACACACCCAAAACTAAGGAAATTACACAATTGCTTATTATCTTCTGTGAGAAATTCCAATCATATCAGAAAATCTTTCCCAACATGATTGCCTTGGAGTTGCTCTGTTCCTGTGAATCAAGCGTGAGAGCAACAGGTTAGAGAAGGCTGAGTTTGCCCCTAATTCCCTTTTTAAGAGAAATAATTATTTAAATGTCCAGTGACATAATGAAAGGATCTATCTGTTCATCTATCCATCTATCATTTATGAATCTGGTATTTATTGATCTTTTAAAACTTCTCAGAATATAGATTTTTTAAAATGTCCTTATCTTTTCTAGTACAGTTGTCTGGTTGCCGAACAGCCTTATAAGATTATTGTGGTTTATTTTTTGTTTTGAACTTTATTTTTTTTCTGGTATTTTCTACTATTCATTTCATAACTTTTTTGTACTTTCCAAGTTTCTTTTCTATCTATATAAATAAGATGGAATATTAAATAGAAGAAGAAATTGCTCTAAATATGTGATTATATATTAAATCTGGAATATATTTGCGTTCTTTGTGACCATAATAAAACTAATTTTAAAGTTAAAACTACAGTCAGTTGAGGAATAGTGTTTACCATCAGTTTGTTTACATTTGTCTAGGTATATATATTAAAAAAAAAAACCCTAAGACCCACAAGATGCTGTACTTGATCTCAGCATACCACAAGGAGATAAGGGATTGATTTTAACATGTGAAGTGCGTTTTAAACCTAGTGCCTTCCAGCAATAGTACGAGTAAAATTGCAACAGTTTTCAATGCATATTCAGGAAGCCACAGGGTGCCAGGAAGCTATGCTAAATATGATTCCAAGTATTCAAAATATTACATTTTTAATTAGTATGAACCAGACTGTATCAATTTACAGTTGTAATCCCGTTTTAACTACAGACTTTAACTGGCAGAATAATTTTTGATGGACTTAGAATTATTGTTCATTTATCTGATGTTTGAGAAGCACTTGAAAATGAATGAATTTAATTAACCTCTCCAGTTAGATACATTCTGCTCCCATTAACAAATTAAAACATGGTACAATCAGTTATGTTCTAAAAATGAGCTGCATCTCTATTATATTAGTAATATTACAGAAGAAGCTTTTCAAATACTTGTGTTTAAATATGATTAGGTAAATTTATGTTAACAATATTGCATATAAGAAAAATATGACTAAAAATACATCTTTCAAGATGCCACAAATATCACTGAATTAATTATTCAACCAAATAACTTTTATTCTGTAGTTATGATTCCTTGGATCTCTCACTACCTATATTCATAAATTTAGAATGTGACAGAACAGTTCAATGATTATATAGATGATCAAGGAATAAAATGGAATCCATATATCCTTTCACTTTAAAATGTGTAAGTACTAATGATTTTGTTATTGTGGTCTTAGTTGTGATAATTGACAACATCAATTTTACCAACAATGCTAATTGCCATATTTTGGTATACTAATCCACAAATATAGTCATATGAACATGATTGTGTGTATTCATATTAATCTTTATGTTAAATCTTTATGTACCATTAAAGCTCGATTAATTCAACAAAAATCTTAGAACTACATGTAACACAGTGTTTTTTTGTCCTGCACTTTAGATATGTATATTCCTCCTGCTTGCTGGTTCTTTATCATGGGTCTGCCCCCCAACCCTCTCCAGATGTGAGTTCAGAGAAGGAGGGTGACTCTACAGAGGAGTCTGCACTGGAGCCAAGTATTGGTCAGGATTGGGGTTCAGAGAAGGCTAGCCTGATAGAGCAGCCTTGGATCATCAGACAACTGATAGTCTGAGACTGAGAAATGTGAACCACAGCTGGAGCAAGTTGGCCAGGAGGTTCCAGGTGAGGACCGGGAGCAGTTGCTGCCCATTAGCAATGAAGAGGAGGTAAAGGAGGTATCCAAGTTCATGTAGAACAGAGAGCAGTGAGGTACAATGCCAGACTGCTAAACCACTCATGAGGAGACAATCTACATCTCATGAAGGGCTGCACTGGGGGACTTGAGTGTTCTGAAGCAACATGCCCAGTTTTGTGTCTTGTATGCTCATGCCATGTATGCTGGCTTGCTTGATTCCTGGCCTACTTTCTTGGATTTTGTATGTGCCCATTGGACCTGGTAACTCAGTGACTCTTGCTGTACTTAGCTTGGAATCCAGATCTGCGCAACAGGAATTTGGAGGGTTTGATTAAATACCTGTAGAATACTTGCCATACGTTCTTGTTGGTGTGTGTGTGTGTGGGGGGGGGGGGGAATGACAGCATAGTTTTAGATCCTCCATCTGATTGAGAGTCAAGTTCTTGCAAGGAGCTGATCTTGATCCCAAATTTCTCAAGGTCACATTTGCTTCAAAACTTAAGGCTCACCTTTCTAAGGATTTTGCCTTTTATTTTTTCCAAAATGAATAGGTTAGATTTTTCTGTGGTAGTATTTGATGTGAATGCTCAATGATACATATTTACATTTTTGTCTACATAAAATATAAACCTTTAATTATCATAATATGTAGAAATGTCACATGCAAATTAATATAGTGGAAAGCAAGCAAAAAAAATATTTTTTCAAAAAAGGGGAAAAAAAACAGACCCAGGAAGCTACAGACCAATCAGCCTAACATCAATACCCAGGAAGATACTGGAAAAGATAATAAAAAAACAGATCTGCCAACATCTAGAAACAAGTAAAGTAATAACTAGAAGTCAGCATGGGTTTGTTAAAACAGATTGTCAAACCAATCTTATTTCATTCTTAAATATAGTGACTAAATTAGTAGACCAGCAAAATACTGTGGACATAATATACTTTGATTTCAGCAAGGCATTTGACAAAGTAGTCCACAACTTACTTCTTGGTAAGCTAGAAAAAAGATCGTATCACCATGAGATGAATTCATAACTGGCTGACAAACTATACTCAATTAGTAGTCCTTAACGGGTCTACATCTACATGGAGGGAAGTAAGCAGTGGGGAACAAGATCAAGTGAGGTACTAATACCACTCTATGAAGCCTTCATAAGTCCATACCTGGAATACTGCATCCAGTTTTGGTCAACTCACTATAAAAAAAAATGTTGAGACCAGGAGTGAAATTCAAAAATTTTCCCTACTGGCTATGTGGGTGTGGCTTGGTGGGACTCAGTCTCTAAAAGGAAAGTGGCGGGCATTTTCATTTGTCCAGCCTTTTGAATGATCTAGTTTTCTCAGTGGGAAGTCTTAGTTGTGAAAATATATGTATTTGCTGTCAGCATGAAATTCATTTAAATTAACATAAATCATATATTTTTCCATATTTTCCAAATGTTTAGAATGAATGAATGAATGGCCAAGTGTGATTAGATACACAAGGAATTTGTCTTGGTGCATATGTTCTCAATTGTACATAAAAAAAAAAGATATGCAATTTCCAGTGGTGATGTCACGGGTGGTGTGGGAAAAAAACGAGCTCCACTTCTTGGACCTGATCTTTCATATTTTGGAGGTTCTTCAGAGGTGCACAGGTCTCGGAGGGACATGCAAAAAAGAGGGGAAGCCCGAGGGACAGCGAGGTGGAAAGCAACAACCCGCTGAACTGGAGGGAAACCATTCAAATCTGAACATGAAAGGATCCTGTCATCTTGATATGGTGGACCAGAGGCCATGACAACCAATCAATAATAAGGAAGGGAAGACCTCCTGGTAAGCCAGTAGGATTGTTACAAAATGTAGCTCAACCAACGACTCCCTGGAAAGAAATCTCTATGGACTTTATAGTAGAATTACCCGAAAGTGGTGGAAACACGGTCATCTGGGTAGTGACTGATTTGTTTTCCAAACAAGTACATTGCATACCTTGTTCCAAGATTCCCTCTGCTAAGACGCTGGCTAAACTGTTTATTTCACATATCTATAGGTTACATGGCGTTCCGGAACGCATAATCTCTGACAGAGGGGTCCAGTTTACCTCAAATTTTTGGAAAGAGTTCCTAAAGTTAATAGGCTCCACCCAGGGGTTAAGCTCCGCCCACCACCCCCAAACTAATGGGGCCTGTGAGAGGACTAACGCAGTGTTAGAACAATATCTTAGATGTTACATAAATTATCAACAAGATAACTGGTCCGAATTACTACCGTTTGCCGAAGTGGCATATAACAACTCCGTACACAGTAGTATTGGATTTAGTCCATTTAAAGTGGCTTCGGGACAAGATTTCGTTCCCATACCTGAACTTCCTCGTGAAAAACCTAACATCAATTTGTTGGATGAATGGATAACTCAACTACAACTTAACTGGCCAATGACACGCAAAGCATTAGATGAGGCCCATCAAGCTCATAAGAAATTTGCAGACAAGAAAAGATCCCCACAGAAAGAATATAAAGTGGGCGACAAGGTTTTCCTGTCCACCAGATACCTGCAGACCACTCAAAAGTCAAAGAAGCTTGGTCCTAAGTATGTTGGTCCTTTCACGATTAAACGGATTATAAATCCTGTAACAGTCCAGCTGAACTTACCCAAAACTCTTCGACGAATTCATTCGGTATTCCATGTTAGTTTGCTAAAACCTGAACGGACTTCTGATCTAAGACCCATCCAAGCTGACCCTCCCATACCAATATGGATTGAAGGTGAACAGCATTTTGAAGTTAAAGAAATTCTGGACTCTCGCAAATGGAGGGGTCGACTCCAGTATCTTGTAGCCTGGAAATATTTCCCTTCTTCGCAAGCCGAATGGGTTAATGAAACCGACGTTAAAGCCCCTAAGTTGATCAAAGCATTTTATTCCAAGTATCCTGATAAGCCTTTGGAGTGTATTCTTTTGTAATTGCTGAATGATTAATAATTGTCTTTCTATTTTCTCCTCTCTCTCCTCTAGGACTGATGATTTTCCTTTTTCTAGGAGGGCTGAATGTCAGCCTTCAAGATCTTCTATTATTGCTTTGCATCTTTCGACTGCCATAAGTAACGGGGGGGGGGGAGGAAGGGAAAGTCTGGGAAGTGAGCTGGAGGTGTTAAATTCTTCTGTTGTGTAAATGGGGGGGGGGGAAAGCATACGATAGAGTTAGGTTTCTATTTCTTGCTTAGCTTTCTTTTCTCTGCGCAACTGCAACCCGTTATCAAAATATGCCAAGGTCAACGGACGAAGGCCTCATCATTACCTGAAGATGCCCACATGATCATATTCACAACTTCTAATTGGAAGTGTCATCTGAACTATTGGGGGTGGGAACATTTCCATCACTTTGTATATGTGAATTGCGCACCAAATTTCTCAGATTCAGAATTCTTTGGTTGCTACCACTTCACTTTCAGTAAAAGATGTCTTTTCTCTAAACTAAAGAGTCTAAGTATTTCTTTCCTGGATTTTGAATGGAGCTCCGCCTGACATTATTCTGAATCTCCCACCAGCCCACCCGGAGAGAATACCCAATTTTCTTCTGAGGGGACCTGGACATCATGTCATCTTCAAATAGTGACCAAGAGGATCCGGGAGCCATTGGAGGGAAAGATTCTGTGCTGGTACAGGAGGCCCAATCGCTAGCAGAGCTCAGTTTGCAAGAGGATCCAGTGGTGAAGCCCAGATGGTCAGTGGGAGTTGGTTGGAAAGATTTGGAGGAGGACTCCCCCCCCCCGGGGTCACAACTACCCACCGGCGTAGAAAAGAGGAGCCTTGGCAAGAGAAGGAAAAGAGGAAACTCTTGCTTGATCAAGCCAGGAGACTCCTTAATGAAGCCTTTGAACAACTGCAAGCTGCATAAAGGTATGAAGGGGGAGGGGAAGTAGCCCCAGCCAGAAGAAGTAGAGCAACTCCTGAGGCGTCGCTCTCCCGGAGGGCTCCCCACGAACTGCCGAATGGGTTTGAGGAAAGACATGATACGCGTTTTCTCCTCGGGGTGAGCGAGCCCCAAACTAGCTCGAGACAAGCTCTTTTATTGAGGTTTGGGTGGGTTACAAAATATCAGAAGGCAAGCATGTGATCCTGATTGACCATACTAAAACTGACACATTGGGTTGAATACACATATATGGCAACGATGTTTTGCAAACACAGTTGGGTGGGATGGATATCCATATTTGGGTGTCAGTAGATGTTTTCTATGTGTAAAAAACAGTTTCTACATTATGTCCAGTATTTTTCGTACAGGCCCCCTGTGGTTAGCGTTTCTGATCAGTTTGCAACAGCAGATGTGGTCATATTTCTACAGAGCTTTTCTGTTGCAGAATGTCATATGCAGCGAGGTAGTTCGTGGTTGGAACAGGATATGGACAAACAATATAGCTATAGCTTATTCAAAAGATTATATGGCTAATGCAAGGCAAAATTATCTGATCATTGCAGTAATATTTCTCCACATCTCCTCCTTTCTTTTTTATTTCAAGGAAAAGGCTGTGGTAGGTTAAGCCGGAGTGTAGCCCAGACTCCTCCGAGTCTGAGAGTCACTTCCACTCACCAACCACTGGACACAGAGTCAAGTCCTCCGACTCAGCCTGTATCGTTTGACCTTACCTTATCATAGTCTGAGGAGATGTTTATTTGTTTAGAGGACTGAGTCGTCCTCATTCTCCCCATTCAGGATGAAGAGATTTTTTGCTGACATATTATCCTGTGGCACAGATTGATAGGTATCACCGTTATCCTGGTCCCAGAGGGTATTCTGGGATTGCAACAACAGGGTCTGCAATGAATCCATTCTTCTTGTGATAAATTTAGAGAAGCATTTAAACAAACATGGGCCAATTGTGCATATTAATACAAGCAAAATTAATGGTAGCAGGTGAACTTTTCTCTGGAGTACCGGTGGGTTGTGAGGGTGGCATCTTACGGTTGGTTAGTATATTCTTGGGGGCTACCGGCACAGGGGGTTCTATGGGGCTTTGTATTAGTTTTATGGTGAAAATGTTACCTGGGTCTCTGTCGTTATCATAAACACGACCTCCCCAAGTGACCCCTGCTTGCCATCCCCTATACCTTTTTCCCTGATTGGTAAAAGAAATTTTTAACCGGATTACAATTCTGGTATACTCCTCTTTGGTTTCGCTTACATATTACGTTCTCGCCAGTCCGTTTAAGTGTAATAAAATCATCTTTGAGAGGAGGGTCCCATGATATTTCTCCCGTGGAGACACAGCTCCAGTCTGCACAAAAATATACACTTCCCCCCCACATTTCTTCCGGTGTGCTGTATCCTTCTTATGGCCAGGGCAGACATAGAGGGGCCGTTGCTTGACCCATTTGTGGCTAATGGTGGTGTCCATCATTATACCAAAGTCAAAGTACAGATCAGGAAACCAGGATCCCGGTACTGCCATGGATGAAGTGGAGTTCAGGATGTCTGCATGCACGTCCAGTACTACCCATGTTAAGTTTTGGGGCTGATGAGGATTGGGTTGCACACAGTTAGAAGTATAAAAGGCAATGCTCAATAGCTGAAGGGCAACAGGAAACCACAGCATCCTTCCCGGTTGAAGCATGGTTTTAGGGAGATGAGAAGGGAACCGTCTTTAATGTGACTTAACCAAATACGGTCTGGAGTGTCTGGCTGGAACCCAAAGCACTTGGTCCGGCAGCTGGATGGCTGCATAGCCTTGACCCCAGGTGATGAGATCAGCAGGTCCTCGCCAAGTCAGGTCCGGCAGGCAGCGGTAGTAGACTTGAGGACGCTGTTGGGCTGCAGATGGGGAGGCAGAGAAATGACGGCATGCGGCAGACAATGGGGGGGTGCCAGTCAGATTGACAAAGTTTAAGACATGAAGACATAGATTCAATGTGTTTTGCACTGCTGGGAGGCCAGAGGCTGTTTTCCCCTGTGTTTTCGTATATCGGTCAAGAGCTGTTTTTAAAGTTAGATTGGCGCGCTCTACCAAAGCTTGACCTTGACTATTGTAGGGAATACCAAACTTGTGTGTGATTCCCCATTTGTTACAAAAGTCCGCAAAGGCTGTACTAATGTAAGCAGGACCATTGTCTGTTTTAATCTCTTTTGGGCATCCCAGCGATGCAAAGGTACGAATGCAGTGATTAATTACATGTTTTGTGGCTTCACCCCTTTGAGGGGTTGCCATGATGAAGCCTGAATAAGTATCGATGGAAACATGGAGATATTTCCATGGGGCAAAAGATGGATATTGAGTTACATCCATTTGCCAGATTTGACAAGCTTGAGTTCCTCTGGGGTTAACTCCTATAGGAAGAGAATGTGCTTGTTGGCTACAAGTAGGGCATTGCTGTAAAATAGCAAATGCTTCTGTAGCCAATAAGACAAATTGTTTCATGAGCGCTTTTTTGTTTTGATGAAAATAAGAATGACTTTCCCAAGGAGTTTGGGAGGAAATAGAAAGTGCTGTCATAGAAGATTTCAGATAAGTAGCCGATGCCGCAGCGTCGGCTCGGTCATTTCCTTCCTGTAGTATTCCAGGGAAGGGTTGATGACTTCGAATGTGAGAAACATGAAAAGGAGAGTGGCGAGTAGAAATGAGTGTTTGCAATTTGATAAAGAGAGTAAGTAGTTCAGAGTCAAGAGACGGAGAAAGGTATGATTCATAGATGGAGGATACGATTTGAGTTACATACAAGCTGTCAAGAATTAGATTGAAAGGTTGAGAAGGAAACATCTGAAAAGCAACCTATAGATGCAAAGAGTTCTGCTCTCTGAGCGGATTTTTAGAGAGATGTAAGAGAGGCATGCTTGGAGCTGCAGCTGAGCGAAGGACAACATGACCCAGGTAAGAAAAGGGAGGTGTAAACTGAATTTTTTCAGGGGCTACAGTGAGGCCCCCTTTCTGTAAGATTGTTAGAAGAGTAGGTAAATGAGGTTTGACCGTCCCAGGAGGTCCTGGGGCAGCAATTAAGAAATCATCCATGTAATGAGAGACCAGAAAGGAAGGAAAAAGAGTACGGAAAGGTTGAAGGATTTTATCCACATAATATTGACACATAGTAGGACTATTGAGCATTCCCTGGGGTAAAACTTTCCACTGATAGCGAGAAGTAGGCTTTGCATTGTTGAATTCAGGGACAGTGAAAGCAAATAATTGCCTATCTTTTGGATGCAACAAGATAGAGAAGAAACAATCTTTTAGATCTATGACAGCTAGATCATAGTCCCTGGGGATGATGTTTGGGTTTGGAAGACCACACTGTAAAGGGCCCATAGGTCGAATAATGGCATTAATTTGCCTGAGATCAGACAAAAATCTCCATTTTCCTGATTTCTTTTTTATAACAAAAACTGGGGTATTATAGGGACTAAAAGAAGGTTCAATGTGCCCTTTGGCAAGCTGTTCTTGCACCAAGGAGTGCAAAGCAGTTAGCTTTTCCTGTGTGAGAGGCCACTGATCCACCCACACAGGGATATCTGTTCTAAGAGAAAGAGGAAGAGGCAGAGGGGGGGTGATTAAGATTGGCAACAGAAGGATTAGGGCCAGGGACAGAGGAAGGGGGATACGGGGGGGGGGGTGACAGGGGACTGACAGGCAGTAGCAACTGCCACTGTGTCATAAGCAGGAGGCTTTGAGTCAAAGGTCTGTTCTCCTTTTTTCGGATACAGCAAATCAATCATGGCCATAAGGGCCTGCTACGTTGTTAATAATGGTGGAGGGGCTCGTGGGGGCTCATGGAGCCATTTCCCCACATGCACCCATGTTGATTTTTTCAGCGACCCTTCCTCCTGATAGGCAGGGCAATGGTCTCCCAGATACTTTAGAAGGATTTTAACGTTTGATCGGGAGACGGGGTAAATGGTACTACCATTTGACTTTTGAATTTTATTAGCTTTCCTGACTAACCTCTCCAATTCTTGCAAATGCACAGTCTGCCTTTTGGATAGGTCCTGCCCCATAACTCACGTGAAGTTGTGCGATGTCTGTTCCAGACAGCAAGTAGATGGGGTGTCAGGCGGCGTAACACGGCACCCGAACTTCGTCTGTGGGTTCAACGAATCACGGAGCGGAGCCTGGGTCTGCAAATCACGTCGGGGTCACCAGTTGAGGCGTCACTCTCCCGGAGGGCTCCCCACGAACTGCCGAATGGGTTTGAGGAAAGACATGACACGCGTTTTCTCCTCGGGGTGAGCGAGCCCCGAACTAGCTCAAGACAAGCTCTTTTATTGAGGTTTGGGTGGGTTACAAAATATCAGAAGGCAAGCATGTGATCCTGATTGACCATACTAAAACTGACACATTGGGTTGAATACACATATATGGCAACGATGTTTTGCAAACACAGTTGGGTGGGATGGATATCCATATTTGGGTGTCAGTAGATGTTTTCTATGTGTAAAAAACAGTTTCTACATTATGTCCAGTATTTTTCGGACAGGCCGCCTGTGGTTAGCGTTTCTGATCAGTTTGCAACAGCAGATGTGGTCATATTTCTACAGAGCTTTTCTGTTGCAGAATGTCATATGCAGCGAGGTAGTTCATGGTTGGAACAGGATATGGACAAACAATATAGCTATAGCTTATTCAAAAGATTATATGGCTAATGCAAGGCAAAATTATCTGATCATTGCAGTAATATTTCTCCACAAACTCCCTCTCCCATAAATCAACCCGATCCAGCGGGAGGTGTGATTCCTAGAAGGTGTAGAGCTTCTAGGCTGCCTCCGTTAGAAGTAAAATACGGGGGGGGGGTCCCAAAACCTTGGGATTTTTCCTAGCTCAAGTTTGGAGCCATATGGAAGAATATGGGGAGGATTTTCCCTCAGAAAATCAGCCAGCTGCTTTAGAATCATGAGCCTGTTGTAGTATTTGGCCCCTCAGCCTCTGTGGCACATACAACTTGGCCCCCACCCATGCCAAGCCATCTCTAATTGTGTTTGGCTGAGACAATTGGGCTTATCACCTCCTGGCACATACCTCCTGGCACATATTGGGGTAGTCTAGAGAGAGCATCCGCCATGAAGTTCTTCCCGCCTGGAATGTACTTCAAGGAGAAATTGAATCACTTGAAGTACTGGGCCCAGCAAACTTGTTTAGGGGACAGTTTCCGGGGCATTTTTAAGGCTTCTAAATTCTTATGAGCAGTCCATACCTCAAATGGGTGTTTTGCTCCTTCCAGGAAATGTCTCCAGGTCAGCAAGGCCCAACAAACTGCAAATGCTTCTTTCTCCCAGACGGCCCATCTTCTCTCTGTTTCAGACAGCTTACGGGAGGTATATGCACAAGGCTGTAAGGTCCCTTTCTCGTTGGCTTGAAGTAATACCGCTCCAACAGCCACATCACTTGCATCGGCTTGAATCACGAAAGGAGTGTCCATATCCGGGTGGTTCAGCACTGGTTCTGCAGCAAACAGTCGTTTTAGCTTTTCAAAAGCGGCTTGGCACTCCATGGACCACTCCAGCAGCTTTCCTCACCTTGGCTTCACCTCCCTTTTTGTTTTCAAGAGATTTGTGATGGGCAAAACTCACTTAACAAATTTCTCACTTAGGGACATAATTTTTGGGGTCAATTGTGGTTGTAAGTTGAGGATTATCTATATATATTTGTAAATGTATTACCTCTGAATTTAACTTTTTAAATAAATAAATGTGAAATAACTTACATTTGGTAAGATGAATCACATGCGTAAACAAGGCGAATTCACATTTTCCTGCTAATAAAATGCCCTGATGTCTAGCATAACCAAAAAATACTAAATGAATGTGAAGAGGCACGTTTTTCTGAGGATACAATTATCAGTGAACTTCCCAGTCGTGCTAAGTCCAGATGTGACATATCTAGGTCATTTATGCATCTTAACAAATATTTAAGGAGGCAAGAGGCATATAAAATTCACTCAGTGGAAAGAAACAATCATTGCAAAACTCCCATGTCTTTCAAAAATGTTAAAATTTACTGGTAATATAGAATGACCAGTTTGCTCTAGTGGTACAGCAAAATACCCCAGCCACCAGTATTAAACTGTTAGTTTCACACACACATAGACACACATACACACAGATGTATTTAATGTTATACTACATATTTTTTACCCCATGAATACATGTAATTCTCGACATATAACAGTTTATTTAGTGACCATTCAAAGTTACAACATCACTGAAAAAAGTGCCTTATAACTGTTTTTCATCGTTATGACCTTTGCAGCATCCCCATGATCACATGACCAAAATTCAGATATTTGGCAACTGCTTCATACTTATGACTATTGCTGTGTCCCAAGGTCATGTGATCACCTTTTGTCAGTGGTGAAGCCAGATTCACTTAACAACTATGTTACTAATTTATCAACTGCAATAATTCACTTAACAACTATGGCAAGAAAGATTGTAAAATAGGGCAAAACTCACTTAACAAATGTCTCACTTAAAAACAGAAATTTTGGATTCAATTGTGGTTGTAAGTCAAGGACTACCTGTAGTTATGTTTTTTTTAAAAAAACACGAATGTTTCACAGTCTTCTCTTCTAGAAATCAGCTCCCAAATTAAGAAGGACCAAGTATAATATACTGAAAGGAGTGAAAGATAGTGGACAGTTAAAGTGGCATATCTTATTAATAACTTTAAATTTTTGGAGTTTATTTTAGAGGGATATGGGAATTTACTGATGAACCATGAATATTTTAAAAGTCAGATCGTTGTTTAACTGTTGATAAAATATTTAGTAGCCTATTGGTGGTACTACTCAGCTGTAGAAATATTTTGTGTCTAGAGATTCTAACCTATGCTAGGTAGGAGGGATGACTTGATTTGTATTTCAATGAGAGTAAAAGAAAATAAAAGAACTCAAATTTTGTATCTAACATGTAAACATTTCCTAATATATTGGGCCCCTATGTAATTGGAATCTTACATTTTCTTTATAATGTGTTCCCCCTTGTATTACTTTTGGTTTCACAGCAAACCTCCTTCCCATGCTGAAGGAAATCAATAACTGGCTGAATGTGTCTTACTGTTGGATTGAGAGAAAACTACTGCCACCCATCTCCACAATACCCATCTCAGACACATCAGTAACAGCCAAGCCTCCCACAACCTACCCCATCTCATTGGGCCCACCATCTCTGGTGACTATATAGAATGAGGTGCAAGGTCTATTTCCTAGACAAAAGCCAGGAAAAGCACCAGGCCCAGACAAGATAACTCCTTTTTGCTTAAAAGCTTGTGCTGAACAACTGGCCCCCATCTTTACCCACATTTTTAATAAATCACTAGAGATGTTCGATGTTCTTCTTGCTTCAAATGCTCTACTATCATCCCAGTGCTGAAGTAACTATTCATCAAGGAATTGATTGCTCTAACGGTGCTGAAGTAACTATTCATCAAGATTGGTTGCTCTAACAGTTATGAAGATCTTTGAAAGGCTAGTGTTGGCCCAACTGAAAACTACCACAGATCCCTTGCAATTTGCCTACTGAGCAAATAGATCAACAGATGTTGTTGTTAATATGACTCTGCACTACATCCTAAAACATCTTGAATCTCCAAAGACCTATGAAAAGTTCATCTTTGTAGACTTTAGCTCACCATTTAATACCATCATTTCAGATATTCTTCTAACTAAATTAAATCAGCTGGCTGTACCTGACCACACTTGTAAATGGATCATAAGCTTCCTAATAGGAAACAGCAGGTGAAGTTAGGCAAAATTACATCAGATACCTATACAATAAACACAGGAACACCCCAGGGCTATGTGCTCTCTCCATTTCTCTTCTCTCTCTATACCAATGACTGTATCTCAAAAGATCCCTCTGTTAAAGTACTGAAGTTTGCAGATGATACAACAGTGATTGGTCTCATTTGAGACAATGACAAATCTGCATACAGATGGGAGGTTGAACAACTAGCCTTGTAGAAATTGTAGAAATTGTGGTAGATTTTAGGAGAAACCCTCCTATACTACACCTCTTACAATACTAGACAACACAGTATCAACAGAAGAGACCTTCAAATTTCTAGGTTGTATCATATCTCAAGATTTAAAATGAATATCTAACTTCAAAAAGTCATCAAAAAAGCACAACAAAGAATGTTCTTTCTGCACCAACCCAGAATGCTCAAACTTCCCAAAAGAATTATTGAGTCTGTCATCTGCACCTCTATAACTGTCTGGTTTGGCTCTGCAACCAAACAAGACAGACACAGACTTCAATGGATAATTAAAACAGCAGAAAAAAAAATTGCTACCAACCTGCTTTCCATTGAGGACCTGTATACTGCATGAGTCAAAAAGAAGTCTGTGAAAATATCTACAGACCCCTCGCATCCTGGACATAAATTGTTTAAACTTCTTCCCTCAAAATGATGCTATAGGGCACTGCACACCAGAATAACTAGACACAAGGACAGTTTGCTGAACAACTAATTCCCACAACACGGTCAAATTATTTACTAAGACTGTATTACTATTATTCTTCTCATCCTTCCTAGAACCTATCTCTTCCCACTTATGACTATAACTGTGTTACTTGTATCTTTATGATTTATATTGTTTTATTTGTTTCCTATTATGATTTGATTGCTTATTACTAACCTGTGATTATCACCAAATGTTATGTCTTATGATTCTTGAAGAATGTATTTTTTTTATGTACACTGAGAGCATATGTACCAAAGACAAATTCATTGTGTGTCCAATCACACTTGACCAGTAAAGAATTATATTCTATTCTATTCTATTCTATTCTATTCTATTCTATTCTATTCTA
>BLBF01000017.1:52678546-52700107 GCA_015471245.1 Laticauda colubrina | reverse complement strand
TGTATGTTTGTCTGTTTGTAGAAAATTAATAAAAACTTTAAAAAAAAAAAAGAATAAAAAAAGGAGAATGCAAAGAAAAAAAAAAACAAATAGCTTAGTCAGCTTTTTTTGCTGACGGGAGCCCTGGACAAGTTACAAAATGGGCTTGCTTTGATTACGGTCCAAATAACTGTATTCCTGCCATGCTCAGGGAATTCAACAATGAAGTCCATGGCAATCTCTTCCCAGGGTCTGAATGGATCTACCACTTGCTGAAGTAACCTGAGGGTTTTTCCTGGCCTCTTCTTCAAGGCTGCATAAAGTGGAACAGCTTTTAACATAGTCCTCAATGTCTTTTTTTCATTTTTGGCCGCCAAAATTGCCTTTTGGCTAAGTTCAGGGTTTTCAAGACTGCCTGCTTGAAATCATAACTTTATTGGGGTATTTGGAACCATAGGATGTTGGGCACAATTTAGAGCCTTTCCAGGCTAGTCCGTCTCTTAAGATTGGTGTCTCTTTGTTATCTCTGTACCAGGGGTCAACTGGCAGTTTGTCTCTTGGCTTTCTGGTCCTCTGGTCATGGCTTGTGAGGCAGGTTGGGAAGAGGGAATCACAGCATGGATTTGCTTCACATTTGCTGTCATATTGTGGCTTGCATGATAGGGCATCTACCTGGAGATTCTTCCCCCCCAGAGATATATGTATTTTAGCTCAAACTTGAACTGAATCTAAACACCTTGAATTTTTTTAAAAAATAAATTATGTATGAATCAAATCAACCAAAACACAGTTTTCATACAGAAACATTTGTTTTGATTTAATTGTACCCAAGCTGGAGAAAAGTTGTGCTTGACAATGCCAAAAGAATAAAAGACTTTCTGTTTTTTGTAGAATTATACATTTTTCTTAGAATTGTTTTTATTTCTAAATCAAAGATTAGAATGGAACTTAGATATAATTTATTGAATGAAAACCAGGCTTGAAGCATTAAACATAAAACAAGTCAACAAAATGAGAAAAGAAGGATCTACATTTTACCTATCTGTTCTACTTATCATAATCTACTGTTGAATAAAATTAATCTTCTTTAATTAGATTTTATCAAACCAACTAAATATGACATAAATAATAAGAAAAATCACACCTACTTTGGTAGTAGTTTCAAGTAAACTTGAAAAAATATCAGTATTTAAAAAACAACCTGAAAAGCTGAAAATACATTTCTCCTTTGAATTAATACCCCATCTTCCCTTTTAAAGACATATAAACAGGGATGGGATTCAACTGGTGTTCCTACCAGTTTGGTGACTATGTTTTTTACATGCCATCCACACCATATCTATTCTCAACTATGATTGGTGTCTGTTCGAGTAGAGTGTATATTGATTTGTTTCTGGGTTTACTTTATATATCCTGTAAGCCTATTTCTTGTGTCATTTCAAAAAAAGTTTTTGGAAGTGTTCTTATTTTTTACTTTTACTGGTTCTATAATCTATTTTGTAACAGAGGACTTCAGCAACCACAACTGCATTGAAGTTCCTTATAATACATATATTTTTGTAGTCCATGTCAGTTATTATTTTATAGTGTCTTTTAATAGAACTCTTCCTGCTTATTGTTTGGTGCATATATTGCATTCAGAAGGATTTGTTTCTAGTTTATCAACACCCCCACCAATATTTCCAATATTTTTCCTTCTTCATCTGCATATATTTGTTTAGTTTTTAATGATTCTCTAACATATAGTGCCTCCCCTCTTTTCTTTTGGTGTGTTAGTACAATTTCCCAATTTTGCGGTATTCCAGTAGGTTGCTGTGTTGCTTTTTGAAGACAAATTATACCCAATTTTAATCTTTGTAGTTTTGTGAAGGTTTTTCCCCTCTTTTTATGAGGGAGTTCAATCCATTTATATCCATTTAACAGATAAAATTTATTTTTTTAAAAAAACATTCTAAGTAGATGGGATTCCCATTCTTTTTTTTTAAAAAAAACCAATGTTTATATATCATGTATTATTGAAACAAATATGAAGAATTTACCATATCTGCATGCATTTTTTTCCTCCAGGCATGCAGAAAATGTATTTAAAATTGTTCCTAGAAATGTAATGGAAAGTGCCATAAACATTCTACTTGAAATTGACTAAGGCAAGGCTGTCAAACTCCCAGCAGGAAGCCAGGTGCATCATGTGCCTGGATTAGCAAAGGGGAATGTTCAAAATAGTTTTATCTTGCTACTCTAATGTTTTATGCCCACTCTTCTTGCATCAGTAGGTTTAATTTGTATCTAACTAGGGTTCTTTCTCCTTTTATTTTATTGTTTTGTGGTTCCTTTTGTAATTTTGTTTTCCAAATTTTTAAGTTTGTCTTGCAGTTCATTGTTTCTTTTTTTCTTTTTTTCTTTGTTTCTTTGTGCCATGTATGCTATTGTTTACCCTCTTATATATGCCTTTGTGGTGTCCCACAAATTTTGAATTAATGTTTCCTGTTTCATATTTTCTTGAAAAAATACCTCCAGTTCTTTTTTCATCATTTGCATATGCTCTTTTTCTATCAGAATCTTACAGTTTAGCATCCTTCTTCTTTTTATTTTCTGTCCTTTCAGACTTATTTTTGTAGTATTATAGCCCGCCCAAGTGTTTGTTTCAATCTCTATTTCCTCTATGTTTTTTCCTAGTTCCATATCCATCCAGTTCATGTCAATTCTTGACCATGAGTTACGTGGAGCTCAGTAGAAGGTATATTGTTTCTTTTTTGGATTTATCTCTCTCCATACATCTCACAGACCTAACTTTTGTGTCATTTCATGGAATATCTTTGGTAGAGTTTTCCTTTTCTTCTTATTTAAATTGTTACTTATGTAGTCTTTTTAAGGATCCACTACTGAATTAAAATCACCCATCAGGCATATATTTTCACATTCCACCTCTGTTAATTTTCTATAAAGTTTGCCATAGAATTCTTTCTGTATGTTGTTTGGGACATATGTCGTTGTAAGTAGTGCTTTTGGGGGGGTATAGTATTATTTCAAGCATTAATATTCTGAATGTATGTTTGGGGTTTAATCATTCTTTGATATATCCTGCTATTCCGAAAAGAGGAATTGTGTTGTGCAAGAGATAAATAAAGATTTCCAAGTTTTGCTAGTTCGAGACACTTGCCATGATGTTTTTTTAAAGCATAAAATAAAACTTTATATATTAACATCAAGACATTTTTTACATTTCCTTATCATCTTTCTATATACACATTTCTTTCATTATAAAATTTCAACCTAATATATAAATAAATTTAGATTATATAGATATAAGTATTTACATAGTTTCTTATTTGTTACCTAATCACCATTTTGTTTTCTTTTTATTCTTAAACCATTCATACCAGGCATATCAGACATTATAATATATCGACTCTTCTTTGTCTCTTAATTTCATTGTTAGTCTGTCCATCTCTGCACAGTCTAAATGTTTTTTATAATACCCTCTGGTGGTACAATTTATTGCATCCAGAATTGTGCTTAGGACACCCTCGAAGCTGTTAAAATATGTAGCATAATGTATTTAACTTTTTAATTATATTTTTCCATTATCATGTCTCATAGGAATAGTTCTGGTTTGGATTCAATTTTCTGTTTTATTATTTCTTCTAACCACAATCAAATTATATTCCAAAATTTCTTGACCTCTGAACAGGTCCACCACATATGAAAATACGTACCTTTTTCCTCCTTACACTTCCAACAGCTTGGGCTTAGAATGAAGATTTTTGCTAGTCTAGCAGGAGGAAGATGCCACCTAAAAAACATTTTATATAGATTTTGCCTGTATGCTGTGGACATTGTTAATTTGTAATTTAGTCTCCACATTTTTTCCCAATATTCCAAATCTATATTGTGGCCAATGTATTTCGCCTATACCACCATTGTCTCCTTTACTACCTCCTCTTTCATCTTGAAATCTAATAAAAAATTATAGGAGGAGGAACAAGTTAAAGAAGTGATGACTGCTTGGGAGAAAATTTTTGGATTGATTTAGAAAAATGGTAAAAATTGTGATTTCAAAATTATAAAATGACAATGTCAACTCCATATAAAGAAAATTTGTATAAGATGTTTTATAGGTGGCACTTACCCCCCAATGAGACTTGAGAGAATGTTTAAGAATACATCGGATAAATGCTGGAAATGTCATCAGATACCTGGTTCATATTACCATATGTGGTGAACATGTTCAGATGCAAAGAAATATTGGACTAAAATCCATACATGGTTGGAAAAAATGATAAAACAACATGTAGACTTTAAACCAGAGATCTTTTTATTGGGAGTCATATCGGACATATACAATAAAGAATTGAAATATTTGTAAATGTTTTAACAGAGGCTAGAATTGTATTTGCGAAGAACTGGAAAAATGACAAAATACCTATGCAGGAGGAAGTTATTAAAAAAATTATGGACAGTGCTGAAATGAATAAACTGACATTTGAAATTAGAGAACAAGAAGACAAGCAATTTTATATGATATGGGATTTGTTTTATCAATGGTTGGATAAAAAGACATGGTAAGGTAACAGAATAGATAATTTTGTTATAGAAGTTTAATAAACTGATACAAAATATAATGTATACAAATATAACAATTGGATGACAGCATACTATAATATTGATGGAATAAATAGCCGGATAATTAATAATTGATAGATAAGCATATATTAGTTTGACAATGTGAGTTTGATATAAATTGTAAACAATGATTATGAAAGGATAGCACAAAAGATTCTAAACCAGCTGACACACTGTGTGTACAAAATGAAAGATGGTTGTTTTTTTTTAATGTATTGTTCTGTGTATGTTTGTCTTAAAATAAAATATCTAAAAATATATATATTTTTGAAATCATTTTTTCAGTTCCTTGTATAATTATGTCTAATTGGTGTTTTCCCATGTTAAATCCATATTGTTCTTTATCTTTTTTATATCTCACCTGAATTTGTATATATGGCCACCAGTCTGTTTCTATATTTGGTTGTTATAGTTCTTGTATTATTTTCAGCCTTCCTTGTTCGTCTAATAAGTCTTTATAATTTCTCATTTTGGCCAGATCCATTGTGTTGGGGTAGATTTGTGCTTCCATAGTTGATAGCCAGCAAGGTACTTTACCATAATGATTTTTTTTAATTTTATTCCATATTTGAATTAATGAGTCTCTGATAAGATGTCTCTGAAAGTATGAATGTTGCTTATTTTTCCCTTCCCATAGAAAGCTATGCCACCCGTTTTTCAAGTCACAATACTCCACAATACTGCCAAATTCTTCTATTTCTTTTATTAATTCTACTCCGGTATCCTCCAGATCTTCCAAGAAAAATACTATATCGTCAGCGAAGGAATGTACTTTTCAGTAAATTGCTGAAATTGTTTGAATAAACTTGTCACCGAAATCCATACTTTTTAGTTGTATGATGATTGCCAATTGGCGTTATCAAAAGCTTTTTGCACATCAAGAAAGACCATTGCCACCTGCTTTTCAAGGTGTGCCTCGTAGTATTCTAATATGTTTATAACCATTCTGGTGTTATTTTTAATCTACTTATTCGGCAGAAATACATTCTGGTTGTTATATATTATATTTAATATATTTTTTCAATTTTTCTGCCATTATAGACATAAATATCTTATCATGCACATTCAATAGAGAAATTGCCCTATAATTTTGTATTAATTGGTGGTCCGAATCTTCTTTTGGAATTAATGTTATATATGTCTCTTCCCACGATTTGGGTAATTTTGCTGTCATCAATGCTGCATTATAAAGATCTAATCATTGGATCTCTAATTTTTCTTGGAGTTTCTCATATAATACCCCTGGGAGACCATCTGATCCTGGTGTCTTATTATTTTTCTGCCTCTGAATCGTCTCTTGCAATTCCTTTTGTGTTATCTCTTTGTTCATCATCTCTTTGCTTTCTTCTGAGATTATAATTAGCCCTTTCCTCTTTAAAGGTTAGGTCCCACTGGCCGACGGATGCAAAACGTATGCATAAAGGACACAGTGGACGAGCAAAATTTCAGGGGTGGCTCCATCCGTTGTCATCCACTTCAAAATGTGGCGAAAATTTGCATAAACAGAACGGAAAAGAACGGAAAAGAACAGACATGGGTAGTATGTAGCGGGGATGTTGAATGGATGTTCATAGAAAGCCTAGCGGATGACAGCGGATGACACCTCCAAAGGGGTTCCAGGGGATAATTGTGAAGCAGACACATAGCAGATGAAGCGGATGCATCACGTACGCCTAAAGGAAAGAAAGGGGATGCCGCACAGATGTATATCGGATGCAAACCGTTCACTGTGCATCCTTTCTATTTCCGTGCTACTAACGCTGTGTAGACGTTCTGTGTACCTTTTGTTTCCTCCCTCTTTCCGTTTTCAGCTGCAATGGATGCGAGTTGCAAGGATGCCCAGAGGATGCAGAGAGGATACAGTTTAATGGATGATAAACAGACATAGAACATTTGTTGCTCATATGTCACAGATTTACATCGTACGTGGCGGAAAGTTCATCCGTTCACAAAGTTTTGTGCAGCTCAAAACTTCTTGCACGGATGAAATTGCAGTGGATGGATGCTTGACGGATAGAGCGTATGAAACACGTATGCAATGAGTACACAACAGATGCATAGCATTTTCCAATGGATGGCAAGCTTTTGTTAACGTTTTACAACCTCTTTGCATCCGTAAGTGCAGTGGGACAAGGTCTTAAATACTGTTGGATATTTTCCTCCGTTGTAATTTCCTGTCTATATAATTCTTCAAAAAAGATTTTAGTAATATGTTTTTTCTTCTCCATTTGGTATTGTAAAGTACCATCAGTATCTTTCAGCTGTTGAATTGTTCTTTTTTCTCTTTCCTTCTTTATTCTATAGGCTAGCCACCTTTCCAGCTTATTTGCATGTTTAAAATAGTTTTGTTTTATCTTTCTCATATCCAATATTCATTCATCCTGCATTAGCATATTCAATTTGTGCCTAACCATTATTCTTTCTTTATTTGCTGTTTTATTATTTGGTGTTTTTTGTAATGTTTTTTCTATTTCCTTAACTGTGCCTTGTAATTTGAATTGTTCTTCTACCTTTTTTTTATGCCTATGTGTTGCATATGAGATTGCTAGACCCCTAATATATGCCTTTGTGATGTCCCATTATTTTTTTTATTGATGTTTGTTGTCTTTTGTTTTCTTGTAAGAAGTATTCCAATTCTTTTTCCATCATCTTGACACATTTCTTTTCTTTTAATTTAGCATCCATCTTCTTTTCTTTTTCAGTCCTTTTCAAATTATTTTAATAGGGTTATGATCTGCCCATATGTTTGTTTCAATTTCTATTTCTTTTATATTATGTTCAATTTCCAAATTTGTCCACAATATATCCAGTTTTGATCACTATTTATGTGGTACTGAATAATAAGTATTTTTTTTTCTGGATTTCTTTCTTTCCATATATCTTTTAATACTAATTCGTTTGTCATTTGATAGAATATTTTTGGTAATGTTTTCCTTTTTTATCCATACTATTACTCTCATAGTCTTTTTCTTGATTCACGATCACATTAAAGTCACCTACCAAACATATATTCTCATATTCCAGTTCTACTAATTTTTTATATAATTTGTTGTAGAATCTTTCCTGTTTCTCATTTGGTGCATATATGTCAGTTAACAACATTTTTTTGTAATTTACATGTACTTCTAACATTAAAACTCTATCCTCCTCATCTGCATAAACTTGTTTTGATTGTGTTTTCTAACATATATTGCTACTCCCCTTTTTTGTTGTTGACTTAAAGATACATATAAATCTCCCAATTTTATTGATTCTAACAATTTGCCCTGATATTTATGAATATGTGTTTCTTGAAGGCTTACAATGTCTACATTTTGTTTCTGTAATTTAATTAATATTTTTTCCTCTTAGTTGGTGACTTTAAGCTTTTGACATTTACAGAAATTAATTTGATTTCTTCATCCATCCTAGTTTGTGTTTATTATTTATTAATGCCTGTTTGTCCTTGTTTCTCTTTTTTGCCTTTTTCTTGCGCCATCTCTTTTTTGTCTTTCAACTTTTTCCTGTTCTCCTTCCTCTTGTTCGATTTCTCTTTCCTCTAACTGTAGTTCTTCCTGGCTCCTATTCTCCACTTCTTCTTTAATTGTTTGGTCTTCTTCCAATACCAAATACAAACCAAAAAAAATAAATTTTAACATTTTTTGATGTATACTTCTTGTAGTTATATAATATCCACTTTTTAATTTATCTAATATTTGCTTTCTCTTTACTGGGAAATTTAATCCATTATTTATTGAGAGCATCTTAATTTCGTCTTCCAATTTATTTTCTATATATGTCTTGCTGACGTTTATTTGTCCTTGTTTCCCTCAGTGGTCTTTTTCTTGCACCTTTTCAGATCGTTCAGTTTCTTCTCATCTTTTTTCTTCTTGTTCTGTCTCTCTCTCTCTCTTCCGATTGTTGTTCTTCCTGACTCCTGCTTTCAGTTTCTTCTCTGCTTCCTTTATCTTCTTCTGCCACTATGTAGAGGTCAAAAAAAATTCTTGTGCCTTCTCTAAATTGTTTATTTTGAATTTCTTTTCTTGCCAGGTTATTAATATTCCTTCGGGAATGAGCCATTTACAAAGCACATTGTGCTTAACCAATTGTGATGTCAACAACCAATAATCTTTTATCTGTTCTGACACTCTCCTTGGAATTTGTTTCAACATTTGTATTTCTTTTCCCTTGAAAGTCAGTGGTTCAACACTTGTTATTTGGTAAATCTCATCCCTTATCATTTTTCTGGCAAATTTTACATGTACCTCTCAGTAATTTGTGTCTTCTTGCAGAACTAATATATACTCGATACACTTCATCTATTTCTCTTTGCACCTCTTGTTTGCTTCTCTGCAACGTCTCTGCCAGTAATTCTGACATAACTCTCAATAGATCTTTTTCTTTTGTTTGAAACCTGAGGAAGAAGGAGGCTCTCTCCATTTTTAAGTGGACGATTGCTTCCTCTAAATTCCTGTTTGCCACCATCAACTTCTGTTCCACTGTATCCACTGTTTTTTTAGTTTATTCCACCTTAGTTTCTACTGTCTTTATTTTTTGTTCATTCTTTTCTATTACTTGTTGAATTGTCCCTATCTTATCATCTAATTTGCGTATCTCACCCATTATTTCTATCATCTCATATTTGAAGTTTCCCCTCTATTTTGTGTTTCCCTCCAAGATTCACAGTGCCCCGATAGGCCTCCAAGTGAGAAAAATTGGGCAGGAAAGAACAGAGCCCATTCTTCTTGCTCTGCACCACCATGACTTCACCCCCAGAAGTCCTACTTAGGATGTTATTGCATCATTAGATAACTTATATATTGTCAGTCGGATCTCCAGCATGGAGTTCGAGTTTGCTGCATGCTTGCTATCAGCTGCCATAGTCATGGGAAGGGGGGGGGACATGGTATTTTGGTTGAGGAAGTGAGCTGGTGATGTGAAGTTTCATGTGAACTGGAAGAGAAGTTTGCTCTCAAGAATTATTGCACTGATGAGTAAAGTTCTTTACACCCTGTCAAGGCCAACCATCCTAGGACTCCAGATGGGTGAAATACCTGGAGATGAGCATCACACAACATTATATTGGATGTTGATTGGACCCTTGGTGCTGGACTCTGAGGGGAGGAAGGGATTTGTAAAAACTGTCAATCTGTAATTTTTGCATGTTTTGAATAAGATCTTGCCTTGCTTTCAGTGCTGTTTATTTATTTTTATTTATTTTAGGAAATTTATATTGCCACCTATTTGCATATAGCAACTCAAGATGGCTTACAGGAATATAAAAACCTCACATATAAAACAATAACACTAATAAAAGAGAATAATCACATAATAAATTAATATAATAATATAACCCCCACCTCTGCAACAACACATCACAAGTGTCATTTAATGGGCTCCATCCCTCTCTGTGGTCCCCAGGCCTGCTGGCAGAACCATGTCTTCAGAAGAGTGTTAGAGTGGGGGCCATTCTATTATCTGGGGAAATGATGTTCCAGAGAGAAGGAGCACCACTATCATTTCAAACTCAGTAAAAGTACCTCTCAGTGAAGTTGGGGGTTTTCTTTCTTGGGCTTTGAATGGAGGCAGGCCTGACATATATAGTAGCTGTCTTTACTTCAGTTTTTTAGTTACAAATGAATACTATCTGAACTACTTTTAAGCAATGGTTAACCTTATTTTACAATTGTTAAGTCACCATGACTATTTTGTTTAAAAATAATAATAAAACCTGAATAAAAATTAAGATTTGAAAAAACCTTTTCTTATTCTTAATTCTTTGTACATTATGTTATTTAATAATTTTAGTTTTCCAAAGTGTTACAATTTTGCTTCATTCCTATTGAATAAATGTCAAAGTGTGAAAGTCAAAACAAGATTTAGTTTAATTTTAAACAGAAGAAAATGTAGGTGTTTGGAAAGGATAATATATACAACATGCAGTATGTTCTTATGCCTAGGGAACCCAACTGAGATAAAGAATATTATCCATGTTTGAAACAATCTTTTTTAGAAGAAAGATTTTTTAAAACTCATTTACTCATTTACCACCATCCATGGAAATGAAATATATATGCATATGGGGAGTTATGATGTTGTTCTCTTCTCTCAAATACAATTTTGACATAGAGCTATAATTTATGCAGTGACAGCTTAAGGATATATGACCACATTGACTAATGGTTCCATTACCAATTGAAAGACCTGTACTTTTAGAATAATTTGAAATGAAGGGCCAGATTGGCACCCTTAAACTTTGTCACCCTAGCCCAATTGCGACTTGGTCTTAACCTAAAGCCAACCCTGAATGCATTGTCTTTATAGACATTGTTGAAGTCCAATTTATGATGAACAGTCAAGGAAAATAAGTGTATCTGTTAGGAATCTGTCCACCAATTAGTTGAGTTGGCAATTGTTAGGGATAACATTGTTCACCCTAACTGTTTTAGGTGAAATAATAACTATGAATCATAGTTAGTGTATGCAGCTTTAACTGTATAATAGCAATTGTGGGAGTGGTTATGAAAACCATATAAAAGTAGCAAGGCTATAGCTTGCACTCTCTCTCTCTGGCTTTGATGATCCCTGATTACTGCTTGGAAGCAAGACTGCATTGCTCGAACGGGAGAGACAACAACGGACTGATTTATGTGAACTGACATCGGATATTCTACATGGACTTTGCTAACTGAATATCCCTGAATGGACTGACTACATGGTAAATGAATAATGGACTGTTTTTGACTATGCTATAAACTTATACTGGAATAAAATATATTCTTGATAGCACAAGCATATCTGTTATTTTTACTGTATGTTAATAAACATACAAGCTTAGCTCACTCATTTATCTGTGTGCCTATCTGACTAACGCTGCACATTCTGTTTAGCTTGTCTACCTAACCCTGGTTGGGGAACCCAGGCTTAACACTGGTTATGGGCCCAGAGGCTGCAAAGTCAGTTTAACTAGGTTAAACAGATTTATGTAAAAAGTGAGAGTTTGTGTTGTTATACATTACAGTAAACAGACAGCTGTGTTTTATTAATTATATTTTTATATCCATATAAGAAAATATGGCACAAGTCAATATACAAAGTTTGTCCCTTATATCCAAGCTGGATGGAACAAACTATGTATCATGGTCTACAAAATGTAGTCTACTTCTACAAAGAGAAGGTCTGTGGAACATAATTGAAAATCCACCAAACGTAGAAGAATGGGATCCAGAGGATGAGGAAGACAGACTAAAGATAGAAGAATTTAAACATAAAAATCAACAAGCTATTTGCATAATTGCGTTAACCTTAACTGATCAACAGCTTGTTTATATCCACGGAGAGAAAACGGCTTTTGGGTGTTGGCAGAAGCTGAAGGGGATTTATGTCCGAGATAAGGTTGGTGCACACATAAAACTAACATGGAAGCTTTTCAGGACACATCTCCAAACAAATGGTGATATGCAGAGTCATTTAAAAACTATGCAAAGCATTTTCCAAGAATTAAATGAAAAAGAGCTTATTTTCTCTGAACTACACCAAATTTATATAATTCTATCTTCCCTTGATGAAAGTTATGATAACTACGTAACTTCACTTGAAATTTTGCCAAAGGAAAATTTAACTATAACTGATATAACTGGCAGATTGATTGAAGAGGCCAGAAGAAGGCATGAAAGAGATGAATTAAGGAGGGAGCAACCTCAAAAAGAAGATAATAAATCTCCTACTGCATACGCAATTAAAAGGTGCTTTAATTGTGGAGGAAGAGGACATTTGGCAAGATTTTGTAAAAAGGCAAAGCGCCAGAACGCTGGCCAGAATACTAAAAATCATCAAAAGATAAATAAATATTTAGAGTTAGCCATGTATACTAACGGAGCTATAAAAAATAATTTATGGGTGGTTGACAGTGGGGCATCCCATGGTATAACAAATGATAACAAAAATTTTCTAAAAATGTCCCAGAGTAAACAGCAGATATCGTTAGCCAATGGCTGGAAACTGAAGGCTAAAGGTGAAGGTATAGCATATTGTTCTTTTATAAAAGAGAATGTAAAAATGTTATATGTACCACAACTTAAGTTTAATTTAATTTCAGTTAGAATTTTGGTTAAACTAGGATATGTAGTTACATTTAGGGGAGATAACTGCTTAATTACAAAAGATGATAAGAAAATTACTGCATCTTTAAGAGATGGCTTATATGTGTTATATGATGATGGTTTAAAGGTGGCTAACACAATTTATGAAAACCAGAAACCTCATGATGAATGTATTCACTTGTTACATAGAAGGCTAGGGCATTTAAATTTTAAAATGCTTAAGAAAACTGTTGAATTGTCTAAGGGAATAAGTTTAAAATCTTGTGATAAGTATTTGCATTGTAATGCCTGTAATCAAAATAAGAGCAGGGTCATACCAGCTAATAGAATTGATGGATTTACTACCAAAGAGCCTTTAGAAGTAGTATTTGCTGATTTAATAGGTCCAAAAAAACCAAGTGTAGGAGGAGCTCGTTTTATACTAAGTATAATGGATCACTATTCTAGATATGGGTTTTGCTATTTAATGAAGAGCAAAACTGAAACATATCAAAATCTATTTAATTGGCTAAAATTCGCTGAAAGAAAAACCAAAAGGAAATTAGTAACTCTCATCACTGATAATGGCACAGAATTTACAAATCATAAATTTAAAAACAGACTAAGACAATTAGGGATTCAACATAAAATGTCTGCACCATATAGGCCACAACATAATGCCTTTATAGAGAGAAGAGGCCAAACATTACAATCAATGGCACGAACTATGATGTCTGATTCAGGATTACCTGACAATTTATGGGGAGAAGCAATAATGTGTGGTAATCATATATTAAATAATGTTGTTAATTCAACAACAGGTGAATTACCATTCACACTGTGGCATGGTACAAAACCTGATTTAAGTTACATGCACACATTTGGAGCACCAGCATGGGTGCATATCCCTATACAACTTAGATACAAAGGACAGCATAGAGCTAAAAGATTGATTTTTGTAGGTTACACCTCTAATCATCGATCCTATAGATTCTGGGAACCAGGTACATCTAGAGTTTACACCAGTGCTAGTGCAAAATTCCTAGAACATGTAGGATGGAATAGATTAGAGCAAGATTTAAATAATGAAATATTTATTGAACCCTACAAAAGGCAGAAAGATGAGATTAGCTGTAAAAAGAGTCCAATTAAAGAAGAAGTCCACGAAGAGCAAATAGGACCAGAACAAGAGGAAATAGTTGATCAGGAAGAGTTACATGATCAGGAACAATTAATAGAGGAAAGTCCACCTGTAAGTCCTATAATACCTAGACGTACTACACGTGTAACTAGACCACCTGATAGGTATCAAGCAAGTATAGTTTGCCAAGTAACTAAAGTTCCAACTAGTGTAGATGAACTTAGGATGTATCCTGCTAAGGATCAGGAGAATTGGCAAAAGGCAATGGAAAAAGAACTAAATTCATTAAAGGTAATGAAAGTGTATGAAGATGCCAAATTACCTCCAGGAGAAAAATCCATTGGGTGCAAATGGATATTTAAAGTAAAAACTGGAAATGATGGGACTGTTACCCATAAAGCTAGGTTAGTAGCTCAAGGATTTAATCAAACTGCATCTGATTACGATGAAGTTTTTGCGCCAAGCCTTAAAGCTACATCTTTAAGAGCAACATTAGTGTGGGCAGCTAAGAAAAACTATGTTATTAACCATCTTGATGTAGAAACTGCTTATCTACATGCACCATTGCAGCACACTATATATGTAAGGAAACCAATTGGCATAAAAGAAAATAATGTAAATAGCAATGATTGTTGGAAACTCAAAAAGAGTCTTTACGGGTTAAAACAATCTGGGTTTGAGTGGAACCAATATATTGTGAAAGAGTTAAACAATATAGGTTTTAAATCTGGTTTAGCAGATCCGTGTGTATTTAAAAGAGAAAATAATGGAACGGTGTCATTATTATTGTTATTCACTGATGATATTGCTTTAATAACTAAAACTAATAATGAGGCTAATGAGATAATATCATTATTAGCCAAAAAGGTAAAAATAAAGCATTTAGGTGAAATTAAAAGGTATCTAGGATTGACAATAAATAAAACAAATCATGGTTTTAAGATATCTCAAGAAGATAAAATTTGCCAATTAATTAAAAATTATAAGATGCAACTTTGTAAACCGGCAAAGACTCCAATGAGTCAAGAAGTTTGCCAAACTAATGATCAAAGTCCCAAATTTGATAAGTCCATATATCAATCTTTGATTGGTAGCTTATCATATATAAGCAATTGGTCAAGGCCAGATATAGCTTATAGTGTAAATCAGCTGGCACGTTTTAATTCAGATCCAAAAGAATATCATTGGAAATCTTTAAAACGAATATTGAGATATCTTAAGGGAACAATAAACCATGCATTATATATAGAACCAAAGGGTGATTTGAGTCTGAGTGCTTATGCAGATGCAAGTTTTGCAACTGATATAAACACTAGAAAATCAACATCTGGGATGGCTATATTATTTGGTAAGACACTGATAGGATGGAGGTCAATCAGACAACAGCATATTAGCTTATCTACAATGGAAGCTGAATTTTCATGTCTGTCATTATTATGCACTGATTTGATTTTCTACAAACAGTTGTTGTTGGACATGGGAATAACTATAAAGGATCCCATTATGGTATATGAGGATAACCAATCAGCTATAAAGTTAGCTACTAGTATTGCTGTAAAAACTAGATCAAAACATACTGACCTAAGATATTTGAATGTAAGAGAAGCAGTGAAGAATGAACTGATAAGATTGGAATACTGCATGTCAGAAGAAAACATTGCAGACCAATTTACAAAAGCTCAAGGAGCAATTAAGTTTAAAGAAAATTGCGAAAAATATTTTTTAAAGTTGTAAATGATTCATAGTTATTATGTAACCTAAAAGGGGAGAATGTTAGGGATAACATTGTTCACCCTAACTGTTTTAGGTGAAATAATAACTATGAATCATAGTTAGTGTATGCAGCTTTAACTGTATAATAGCAATTGTGGGAGTGGTTATGAAAACCATATAAAAGTAGCAAGGCTACGGCTTGCACTCTCTCTCTCTGGCTTTGATGATCCCTGATTACTGCTTGGAAGCAAGACTGCATTGCTCGAACGGGAGAGACAACAACGGACTGATTTATGTGAACTGACATCGGATATTCTACATGGACTTTGCTAACTGAATATCCCTGAATGGACTGACTACATGGTAAATGAATAATGGACTGTTTTTGACTATGCTATAAACTTATACTGGAATAAAATATATTCTTGATAGCACAAGCGTATCTGTTATTTTTACTGTATGTTAATAAACATACAAGCTTAGCTCACTCATTTATCTGTGTGCCTATCTGACTAACGCTGCACATTCTGTTTAGCTTGTCTACCTAACCCTGGTTGGGGAACCCAGGCTTAACACCCTTAACAGATTGGCACCCTTAAACTTTGTCACCCTAGCCCAATTGCGACTTGGTCTTAACCTAAAGCCAACCCTGAATGCATTGTCTTTATAGACATTGTTGAAGTCCAATTTATGATGAACAGTCAAGGAAAATAAGTGTATCTGTTAGGAATCTGTCCACCAATTAGTTGAGTTGGCAATATTTAAACCAACAGTTTATGTTTGTAGGTTTAAGACAAAATCACTGTATTGATTTATTCTATATTCCGATTGGTTGATTATATTGCAAATTACCATAAGAGGGAGCTAGAGATCATAGCTTGCTCTCCCTGACATTCTGTCTCTCTGACATTCTGTTGCTATCTAACTGTTGTATTTATGCTGTGCTTATACTTTGATATTTTTGTTTACTGTAAATGACAAAGGCAACCAGTAAGAGGACTTTTTAATTGGATATTCTTTGGACTGTTAAACGTATATGACCTGGACCATTTATTGGACTGTACTATTTCTTAAAGTAAACTTTTACTCAATTTATTGTATCCGTGTATGGCTGGATAATTATTCATAACTATTCTTATAAACGTTTCCATGTACATATCCTTGTTACTCAATTGTTATTCTGTACATATCATAACAGTATCCATGTCAGAACTGTGTTCCGAGAAGGCGGAGCTTCGTCTCGGTGTTACAGCTGCGATCTCGGGGCTCTGAGATCGCAGCTGATATTTTTGCCCCTGGTCGGTCCTAACGGACCTAAACCGTCCCGTAGAGACGGGGATTGTGAAGGGCACTGTCCAGGATCCCAGAGATATCGCAAAATCTCTGGTTTGATCCGGGAGAAGCCCTTTTGCTGGCAGCGAAAAGGCAGCCCCCAAAGCTGCTGAAGTCGGGACAGCTCCGGAAAGAAAGTGGTTTGAGCGAGCGTGTGTCGGTTGGGTGAGAAACTTCTTTTGTATTGTAAATTGGTTGAGACTTGAAAGGACATCCTGAAGAAAGAAGAAATCTGTGACTTTATTTTTGTTTGACTGAAACTGGTTGAGCGGCGTTTTTTAAGTGATGTCAAATTGAGGCTTGGATTCTTTCCTTATTTTTTTTTTCTGAGGACTTTAATGTGACTTTGTAGGTAACCGGATTGAATTTTCTCTTATATATATTTTTATGCTTCTTTTGATTTTTTTAATTTTCTTTAGGATAGAGGCTCCCTTTGGTTATCTTTTTTTTTTCTTCTTGTTTGAGTTTTTTATAAATATTTTTTCTTCTGGCTGGGGGGGGAAAGAGTATTAAGAGATGCTGCAACACTGCCAACTAGAGGCTTGAAAATATTTTATTTGAATTGGGGAGAAAAATGTATAAACACTCCTTTTCAAGGACATTTTAATGTGATAAGATAGAGGGAGAGTACAGTAAAATATTATTACAGGTACTTTCCTGGACTCTTATCAATATTTCAACATTTGAGGCTTGGCTTTGAAGCTGCTGGAGAAGAGAGTCATAATAAGAGCCTTGGATAAAGAAATAAAGTGCAGTGTGCAGTGCATATATATATATATATATATATATATATATATATATATATATATATATATACTTGTGAAATTCCTACTCGCCAGCCTTTTTGTAAATTTTAACTCAAGTATTTTTGCTTTTTATTTTAAAGGGAAAGCCTCAGAGCTCTTTCTTTTTTTTCTTGCTTCTTTACTTCTTCCATCTATGTTTTTGGATCATTTTGTTTTTCTTTTTTGATTATTTTTTTTTCTTCTATTTTTTCTTTTTTATGGTGGATTATTTCAATTGGACTAGGGTCTAGAAGAACCTGAAGACCTTTCTTTTTCCTTTTTCCCTTTTTCTTCTTTGGTTTTGGGCTTTTTATTATTGAATTTTTTTTATTATTTTTTTTGGACTATAATTGGCTACTTTATCAGCTGGATTGAAAGTCAAAGAGAATCTGAAGCTTTGGAAGCATTAAAATGAGCAGGAAACCAAAATCATTCGGCATTTCTGCTTCTACCTCTGCTTCCCCACCATCTGAAGGACAACATTTAATTCAGACAATGTTGAAGCAAGATAAAGAACAAGAAAAAGTAAATTTACAGATGATTATGCAAGGAATCCAAGATATTAAGATAAAAATGGATGCTATTGAACAAAGAATAGAGAAGACTGATGAAAAGTGGAAAATATTAAACAAATGATGGGGAAGTATGAGGAGAGATTTCAAAAAATTGAGGAAGAAGGAAAACAAAGAGAGGAGAAGATTGGAAATATTGACACTAGATTAACAGTGGTAGAACAAGAAAAAAATGGGATGTTGAGGTGGGAGATGGAAAGGTCAGAATTTTATCTTAGATTCCAAAATATAGAAGAGGAAAAAGGAGAAAATTTGGCTGCGATAATGATAGAAATGTTGGCAGATTACAGAGGAAAAGATGATGGATGGAGTAGATGAGGTATATCGAGTTCATACAAGATATGCGATGAGAAATAAATTACCACAGGAAGTCCATATTAGATTTACCAAAAAATCCATCAAAACACAAATATTACAAGTGGTAAAAGAGAAAACATTGAAATATAAAGGCAAAGAGATTGTGGTTTTAAAACAAATACCGAGAAGAATGAGAGAGATGAGAAGAGAATACCGATTGCTGACCAAAATGCTACTGGAAAATGAAGTGAACTATAGATGGCTGATACCAGAAGGACTAGTCTTTACGTGGCAAGAGCAGAGACATAGAATTGATTCGATTGAAAAAGCAGAACTTTTCTACGCATAATTTTTTGGAAGAAGAAGAGAGGAGGCAGAGAAAGAGGTCTCATTAATTGAGTTTCAGGAGGAACAACTGGAGATTGAAAAAGAGAAAGGACAGGTAGGTGGACAGGTAGACAGTAAAGAACAACGTGAAGTGAGAGCTACGAGAGCTGTTAGACCTAAATATAAAGCATAATCATGGAAGAAAAAAACTGATTACAATGAATATAAATGGACTTAACTCAGCTGTAAAAAGAAGGAAAACCTTTCATAAATTAGAGAAATTAAAACTTGATATAATTTGCTTACAAGAAGTTCATATTAAAAAACAACATGAGCAATTGTTAGTACAGCCAAAATTAGGGAAAATATTTACTTCTTTGATTCAATGTAAGAAAAGAGGAGTGGTTCTCTACATTAAAGAGGATATCCCAGCAAAACTGATTTACATGGATGAAGACGGAAGAGTATTAATGGTGGAAATAATGGACAATGATAGAAAAATACTCCTGATTGCAATTTATGCTCCGAATGATAAACAAGAAGAGTTTTATAAAAAACTACATATGGAAATAATTAGACTGGACTATGTTAATATAATTATGATGGGAGACTTTAATGGAATTGTGGACAATAAATTGGACTATATAACAACAACAACAAAACAAAATAGAAAGGTTCTCCCTAAATCTTTTTTTAAAATGACAGATGAATTAACCTTAAAAGATATTTGGAGAGAAAGAAACGTTAAAGCTAAACAATATACTTTTTACTCTAATAGACATTTATCATGGTCCAGATTAGATATGATTTGGATCTCAACAGAATTAATATCCATTATTCAAGAAACAAGTATTGAAATAAGTACTTGGGCAGACCATAGTCCAATGACAATTAAATGGAAGGGACAAAAAAAAAGATTGAGATGGACATTAAACAACACTATTTTAAAGGAGAAAGACTTTATACAATGGATGGAGAAGGAATTGGTCTTTTTCTTTAAAGAAAATAAAAAAGAAGATACTTCAATACAGAATGTTTGGGATACAATGAAGGCATATGTTAGAGGTTTGATAATAGATTATACAAGAAAAAAGAATATTAGGAAAAGACAAGCCTCCAAGACCTTGGAAGATGAATATAAAAGACTTGAAAAAGAACTACAGAAAATGCCACAGAAAAAAGGTATTAAATTGAAACTGGATGTAATTAAGCATAAAATGGAATTAATAGAGAAAGAAGAACTGGCACAGAAAATTAGAAATTCTAAACAGAATTATTTTGAAGATGCAAATAAACCAGGTAGATGGCTAGCATATAAACTGAGAAAGGAGAAGGAATCAAGAAAAATATTGAAACTAATAGATGATCAAGGCCAAGTTTGTTGTGGTAATAAGGAGAAAAAGGAAATTATTCGAGATTTCTATGGGCAACTATATAAACAAGAGAATGTTGATGAGGAAAAAATTAAACAGTATTTACAGAATGTTAACTTACCGAAGATACCTAAAGAGATTGAAGAAATGTTAGAAAGTAATATAACAATGATGGAATTAAATGAAGCATTTAAGAGACAAAATAATGGGAAAGCACCAGGTCCAGATGGGCTTCCGGCAGAATTCTATAAAAAAATTTCAAGAATCATTGAACACCCCATTGTTAGAAGTTATGAATGAAGTTATGTTAAAGAAGATGACACCCAAAACATGGTCAGAGGCTTATATTACACTTATTCTAAAAGAAGAGGCTGACCCGTTGCAAATTAAGAATTACAGACCTATTTCCTTATTGAATGCAGATTATAAAATCTTTGCTTCAATTTTAGCAGAAAGACTGAAAAAATATTTAAATAATTTTATTCACCCAGATCAAAATGGATTTCTGCCAAAGAGACAAATTAGAGACAATATGAGAGTAATCTTGGATACTTTGGAATATTATGAGGCTCATTCTGAGAAGCAAATGGCTTTGATATTCCTAGATGCTCAAAAGACATTTGACAACGTGAACTGGAGATTTATGTTATTACTATTGGAACAGATGGGTTTTGCCAGAAAATTTATTCAAGCAATAGAAGCTATATATAATAAACAGACAGCAAAGGTAATGATGGAGGGAGAATTTACAGATCTTATTAATATACGAAAAGGCACAAGACAAGGGTGTCCCCTATCTCCTTTGTTATTCGTATTGACTTTGGAAGTGTTGAATAGAAGTATTAGAGATGACAAAAGTATAAAAGGAATGAAAAATAAAAAGGAAGAATTCAAACTACAAGCTTTTGCTGATGACTTAGCTTTTATTCTGGAAGACCCGTTAGAAACCGCTCCAAAGTTATTGGAAAAGATTGAGACATATGGTGAGATGGCTGGCTTGAAAATAAATAAAGATAAAACAAAGATTTTGACAAAAAACATGTTACTGAGACAAAGAGAAGAACTGACAGATCTTTTGAAAATCCAAGTTACAAATAAGGTTAAGTATCTGGGGATATATTTCACAGCAAGATGTAGCACATTAAAAGAGAATAATTATATTAAACTCAAACAACAGATAATTACAGACTTGAAGAAATGGGATAACTTGCAATTGTCATTAATAGGGAGAATTTCAACAATTAAGATGAATATTTTACCCAGAATTTTATTTCTCTTTCAAACAATACCAATTAGACTTGGAAAAGACTATTTTGAAGATTTAAATAAAATCATGTTGAAGTTTATATGGCAAGGTAA
>BLBF01000017.1:52622324-52648546 GCA_015471245.1 Laticauda colubrina | reverse complement strand
TCTATCTATCTATCTATCTATCTATCTATCTATCTATCTATCTATCTATATTAAATAAAGAAATAACATCAGCAGAGTTTCAAAAAGCAGTACAAAAACAGAAAAATCATAAAACACCAGGACCGAATGGTTTTCCTTGTGAGCTATATGAAAATATGTATGAAGTATTTGAACCAGTATTACTGGAGGTATATAATGAAACATTGTCAGAAGCTAGACTGCCGAAGTCCTGGTCTGAGGCATATATTACCTTAATTCCAAAGGATGGTACTGATCAACAATTCATCTAAAACTATAGATCAATCTTACAGTTGAATACGGATTATAAAATATTTATGACAATATTCGTGGAGAGAATGAAACCAAACCTAAACAAAATTATACATCCTGATCAGAATGGCTTCCTATCAAATAGACAAATCAGAAACAATATTAGAACAGTGTTAAATATGATTGAATATTGCAAAGCACACCCCGAAAAGCAAGTAACATTAATATTTGTGGATGCACAAAAGGCTTTTGATAATCTTAATTGGTAGTTTATGCTACAACAAATAAAAAGAATGAATTTCAGTACCAATATAGAAAAAACACTACAAGCTATATATTTTAGTCAAAGAGCAAGCGTATTATTAAATGAAGACCGCACAGACGATTTCAAAATAGGTAAAGGGTGCCCATTATCATCTCTGCTGTTTATTTTATCTGTAGAAGTGTTACTAGCCACAACCAGACAAAACTCAGGAATAAAAAAGATTAAAATTAGAAATGAAGAATACAAAGTCCAAGCATTTGCAGATGACCTTGTATTCGTAGTAGAAGAACCAATAGAGACTGGACAAACATTATTACAAGAAATAGAAAAATTTGGAGAAGTGGCAGGATTCAATATAAATAAAAATAAAACCAAAGTGAAAGTTAAAAACTGCACTGAAACACAGAAAACAGAACTAAAAAATAAAATGGGATTACAGAGTGCAAAAAAAAAATGAAATATTTGAGGATATGGTTATACTCTAGATGCTTGTCAATTAAAGAGGATAATGATACTAAATTAGTCAAACAAATTAGGAAAGAATTGGAATTATGGGGAAAACTACAACTATCATTATTAGGGAAAATTGCAATATTGAAAATGAATATTCTACCAAAACTAATGTACCTATTTCAGATGATCCCGATAAAGTTAGGGAAATTCTTTTTTACTGAATTAAATAAAATAACAACTAAATTTATCTAGTTGGTCAAGAAACCATGCATTAAATTAAAACTGTTACAGGATAGTAGGAGCAGAAGTCGTTTTGGACGACCAGAGTGGGAGCGTTATTATCAGGCAGCAGTACTAAATTGGATTAAAGATTGGGTCAAATTAAAAGACAAAAGTATATTAACATCAGAAGATCATGACCTCCAGATCGGTTGGAACGCATTCTTATGGGAGAAAAAAGGTAAAGTACATGCCTATTTCAATCAACACCAAATAAGAGATTAACTGATGCAAATATGGAGGACGATTAAAAAAAACACGATATGAAGATACCACGTTGGTTGTCAACCATGGAGGCCATGATACACCCAAATAGATTAGACTTAGGTAAAATGATAAACAACACTGAATTATTAGACACCCAAGAGAAATAAAATCAAATCAAGAGCTCAAAGAACGGGGAATTAAAATTGATTGGTGGCCATACCTACAAATCAAAATACATACAAAAAAGATTTAGAAGAATTTGGATTTGATAAGGGGCAAAATCAGCTACATAAAATTTTAGTTGGACCAAAACAAAAAATTTAGATCCAAAGCATATAGATACATCTTAGACTTTAAAATGGAAGAAGAAGTTGTGAAGAGTACTATGATAGCATGGAACTTTGGATATAACATAGACTTAGAATAATGGGAAACATTATGGAGCACAAATTATAAATTAACAACAGCCTCAGCATATAAATAAAATCTATACAAAATGTTTTATCGGTGGCACTTAGCCCCAGCAAGACTGGCCAAAATATACCCAAATGCTAGTCCCAAATGTTGGAAATGTCAACAAGCTGACAGTATCTTCTACCACATGTGGTGGTTATGCCCCGAGACCAGGACTTATTGGACCAAAATTAAAGATTGGATGCATGAAATTACAAGATTTCAAATTGAACCTAAACCAGAACTCTTCCTATTGGGAATAATTAGAGATCAATACCCCAAAAGGATAAAATATATTATTTTACAAATCCTAACAGCAGCCAGAACAGCTTTCGCACAAATGTGGAAAGGACCTATTACTCCAACAGAGGACTTAGTCCAACAAAAAAATTATAGAATGTGTGGAAATGGACATGCTTACATTAAAAATGAAAAGAAAAGGAGGATTCTGATAATTACTCAATTTGGCATAAATGATACAAACGGTTGGAAAATAAGGATAAGAAATAAGAAGTGAAGATTAACCAGAAGAGACCTTAAAAAAATGGTGCATAGATATGTAAATATGTAATAATAATAATAATAATATAATAATAATAATAATAATAATAATAATAATAATAATAATAATAATATAATAAAAATATACAAGTATATAAATTAATAATAATCATAGATAGAGATAACAGTTATATAAATTAGTAATAAAGTATATAAATTAGTAATAATCATGGATAGAGATAACAGTTATTGGTTGATATGTGTAAAATATTGTAGAAACTATAAGATAATAATATTTGTAGATGACAAAACACTGTTGAAACCATGAATATGATTTGTATTGGTGGAAAACACAATAAAAATTAAATTTAAAAAAGAAAGAAATGGGGTTGATGCTCCAAAGTGTCTATGATATGTTGACAAAGAATCACAGTGAGATAAAAGACTTCATGCAGGACATTCTGGGGAAATCGAAAAATGTTCAAGAAGGGACAATGAATAAAGATCATCAAACAGAAAGACAGAACAGATAAAGTAACAAATAAAACAAAAAGAGAAGAAGGAAAAGACAACAAAGACTTATGAATCAAATCAGGGACCATCTATATTAAGAGTAAAAAATGGGATTGGATAAAAAGAAAGACATTTTTGAAGAGAAGATAGGGGCTTGGGCAAATCCTCTGGAGATACGGCAGCAAAAGATAGTGGAGAGATAGTAGATAATAGAGAAGAAATATTTGGGTTAAATACAAAAGATGTAGACAGAGACAAAGACCGAGGGAATGAGTTTGGGAGGCAAGTTAAAAAATGAACAAAGTAGAGGAAGAAACAAAATTAAGGGGGAATATTATTATAACCATTTTTATATAATATACTAAAAGTAATAGCTAGATGTAAAGATTAAATGTTGAAAGACACCATTACTATGTTGTTTAAATAATATTGCGATTGTTATTAGAATGGCGTACAAAAACACTGAAGGCCCAGTCCCACTGCACTTACGGATGCAAAGAGGATGTAAAATGTTAAAAAAACCTTGCCATCCATTGGAAAACGCTATGCATCCATTGTGTACTCACTGCATACGTGTTTCATACGCTTTATCCATCGAGCATCCGTCCACTGCAATTTCATCCACTCAAGAAGTTTTGAGCTGCACAAAACTTTGTGAATGGATGAACTTTCCACCGCGTACAATGTACATCCGTGACATATATGGGCAATAAACATTCTATGTCCGTTATCATCCGTTAAATGTCTGTTGTATCCTCCCTGCATCCTCTGGCCATCCCCTCAACTCATATCTGCTGCAGCTGAAAATGTAAAGAGGGAGGAAACAAAAGGTACACGGAACATCTACACAGTTTTAGTAGCACGGAAATAGAAAGGATGTAAGCGCATGCATCTTGTATATAAAGCATTCAAAATGGACAAAACATTTGTATCTGGGATGTATCTAGCATATTTAGGATGTCTAGAGTATGTCTAGAGTATGTAGAAGGACACCTAGCGGACAACCGATATTTTCTATAAAAATGGGGTGAAAATCATCTGGATCTCAGTATGACTCCAGCAGCCATGGTGTACAGACCTCTTCACCCTTGGTCTTGGTCTTCAACATAACAATTGTTCTCCACCATGGATGATGACACAGTCCATATGATAGCTGCACTCATTCATCACCAGAACCAAAACCTGTTCAGACTGTATCAAGTTTTACACAGAAGGAGAAGAAGGAGATGTCCAAGAGCTGTGTGGGTCTGAGGATGGATTGTGAGAAGAATGGAGTTTGGACTCTATAACCAGTTGATGGTGGAGCTGAGAAATGAAGATCCTCGTGCATTCCATCACTTCATGAGGATGCCAACAGCCATGTCTGACGAACTTGTAGAGCGTCTGAGACCCAGGTTGACCAAGCCTAGCACCAACTTCCGTTCCAACCTGGACCCTGGACTGAAGGTGGCACTGACTCTGCGGCACCTGGCCACATACGGAAACATGCAGTATGCCTGGAGGGTGCCACACAACAGCATCAGCAAAGTGGTCAGAGAATTGGTACAGGCCATCATTGAAGAATACGTGGAGTAGCTCCTCAAGTGCCCCACCACTGAACAAGGCTGGAGAAAACTTGCAGAAGAATGGTATCAGAGTTGGAACCTTCCCCACACCGTTGGAGCCATAGATGGGAAGCACGTGGCCTGCAAAGTTCCAGCCAACTAGGGTCCAATTATTACAACTACAAGGGCTTCTTCAGTATCATCCTCTTTGCCATGGTTGATGCTGACTACAAGTTCATCTACATCGATGCTTCAGGCAACGGGTCAGCTTCAGATGGCCAGGTATACAACGCCAGTGACCTCAAGGATGGGCTGGAATGCAACCTCATCATGGGTTTTCCAGGTCCAGAACCCCTACCCAATGACACACAAGATGTGCCCTACTTCATCATTGGTGATGACGCGTTCTCCCTCAGAACCTACCTCATGAAGCCATACAGTTCAAGATACCTCACCCGTGAAGAGAGGATCTTCAACTACATGCTGTCCAGGACAAGACGGGTGGTGGAGAATGCCTTTGGCATCCTGGCCAACAGGTTCCAAATACTTGTCACCACCATGCAGCATCACCCAGAGTCCGGGAGGAGGATCGTGGAAGCTTGCTGCATCCTGCACAATCTCATGCGCACCCGCTACCCGGTCTTGCAGAACAGGCTCGTGGACCTCCAACAAGGCAATGGGGACATGGAGCCTGGGGAATGGAGGCAAGGGCGACACCTGTCTTGCCACTCCACTGCTCCAGCTGGGGAGTTGCACCAGTGTCTCAGGAGGTTGAGCTGCTTCTTCCCTTCATTTGAGGCTCTGTTGGGGCCTTGCACATCCTCAGTGTCGATCAGGTTTCGCCCTTGCCTCCATTCCCCAGGCTCCATGACCCCATTGGCTTGTTGGAGGTCCACGAGCCTGTTCTGCAAGACTGGGTAGCGGGTGCGCATGAGATTGTGCAGGATGCAGCAAGCTTCCACGATCCTCCTCACGGTCTCTGGACAATGATGCATGGTGGTGAGAAGTACCTGGAACCTGTTGGCCAGGATGCCAAAGGTGTTCTCCACCACCCGCCTTGCCCTGGACAGCCTGTATTTGAAGATCCTCTCTTCACGGGTGAGGAGTCTGGAGGTGTAGGGTTTCATGAGGTAGGTTGTGAGGGAGAAGGCGTCATCCCCCATGATGAAGTAGGGCACATCTTGTGAGTTGTTGGGCAGGGGTTCTGGATCTGGGAAGCCCACGATGAGGTTGCATTCCAGCCCCTCCTTGAGGTGACTGGCATTGTATACCTGGGCATCTGAAGATGAGCCGTTGCTTGAAGCATCGATGTACATTAACTTGTAGTCAGCATCGACCATGGCAAAGAGGATGATGCTGAAGAAGCCCTTGGAGTTGAAATAAGTGGACCCCGACTTGGCTGGAGATTTGCAGGCCACGTGCTTGCCATCTATGGCTCCAACGGTGTGTGGTAAGTTCCACTTCTGATAGTGAGTGCCACCTTGAGCCCAGGTTCCAGGCTGGGCCGGAAGCTGGTGTTTGCCTTGGTCAACCTGGGTGTCAGGCACTGCACAACTTCGTCAAACATGGCTGGCGGCATCCTCATGAAGTTCTGGAACGCCCGAGTGTCTTCGCTCCTGAGCTCCACCATCAGCTTGTTGTACAGTCCGTCCTCCGCTCTACTGGTGAACCATCTTCAGACCCAGACTCTTTTTGGGTGGCTCCTTTTCTTCTCGCAACAGTGTTCACAGAGCCTGCAGATGGCTTCGCACTGTTGCCGAACGATGGTGGCTGCCGAAAGGACTTTGTTACAATCCACGGTGGACATGACTGGATGCTGTGGAAGAGGAAGAGCCAGATGAAGGCTGCAGAGGTCTGCACCGCTGGGCTGCTGTTCTGAAAGTGCGATGCAGGCGAGTTGCTCCCCCTTTTTATAGGCAGTATAGGTTTTCCGCTAGGCATCCTCTAGGCATCCTCTAGGCATCCTCTAGACATCCTTAATATCCGAGATAGGTCCCCTCTGCTAACGTTTTTTCCGTTTTAAACACTTTGTTTCTGCTGCATCCGCTAGGCATCCGTTCTGCATCTGTTCTGCGTCCGTTCCACTTCCTCCCTGCGTCCGTTTACCGCTGGAGTGGATGGAGTAGCGCGGATGTGGAACGGATGCCTAGCGGATATAGCGGATGCGTAACGGATGCGTAGCAGATGCGTAGTGGATGCGTAGCAGATGCAGAATGGACAAACTGGATACATTTTCTGCGCAAAAGTTTTAGGCAGCCCAAAACTTTTGGAGTGGATGAAACGTCCATAAATGGATGCTGGACGGATAGAGAGGAAGCAAAATGGAGGCAGTGAGTACAGAACGGATACATTGCGTTAACCAACGGATGGCAAGTTTTTTTGTCCGTTTTACATCCTCTTTGCATCCGTTGGTTCAGTATGACATGGGCTTAAACTCTATAGTAAGATGATTTGTCAATAAATTTAATGAGTAAATAAATAAACAATTTATTGACATTAAATCAAGACTTCTTGAAATTAAATCAAGACTACATTTTCTGTTTAACTCATAATGGTACAGCTGGGTATTTTTAACATATTGATAATTTCTCATTTTACATCAACAGATGACCTCACCAATGGTTTTACCTAAATGTTAAACAAAAAATGGGAGAGAGAACTGATATTGGAAACCCTGAGGGCCTGAATTCTTCTCTTCCACTTAGGAGAAAATAAAATCACTGTAGCATGGTGATCCCTGCTCCCAGAAGATAATTTCAACATTATCAAAGTCCACAAAGGCCAGCAGGACAAAGATAGTCATTTCTCCCCATTCAGGTCCCACTATAGTTTATCCATGAGAATGACCAATACATTTCTGTTCCACATCCAGGTCTCAATCTGAATTGCCAGATAATCTATTTAATCCAGTTACCTTCATATTTGCCATATAAATGCAATAACTATCTAAAACTGCTGAGTCTAAGTTATCCACAAAATAACTAATCTGATAGTTGCAGCAAAGACTAAGTGGATATTCTGGGTCATCTTTCTTTTGTAGGATCCAGGTTACTCAAAAGAATCATCAATTAGAAATCCATGATAGCAATGAGTTAAAAAAATCATTATGAGGACCAAAAGTTTAACTGCAGTAAACATTTTGCTGTTATAAATTCAGAGCATTATTTTCCACAACTTAACTTTTCACATTTCATTATTTTATAATGCTCATTGTATTATTTCTTTGTGTTTTGAACATCATGACAGTTCACATTTGGAAAGGTTTCCTTTTTTACCCTTGAATTCATGACTTTGTTCTCTCATCAAAATATATTTATGTTCAAATATATATAAAAGTGCCTTTATTTAATGGACCAAAGGTCAAAATGTTTCATAATTTATTGTGCTGGGAGCGGGAAATACTGCATATTTCTGAAATCATGCATAGTTCTTAAATGTCCTCAGTATTAAGCTAAAATGTGAAAACAACTCAGAAAGTGATTTTGTTCCTAGGTTATAAGGAATGCTGTTCAATATCTTGTGCAAACTTCAGTGTGAGATCAATTTTAAATTTCATATTAATATTCAGATTCTCCTCTTAAGACTTCATTTCCATAAGGATTCATTCTATAATGATTCTAGATTGCAATAGCCTTTATTTACATTGCCTCTTCTTCAGTAATATAATCACTTTTAGATAAATTCCATAATTAGACAGAATATAAAGAAAATGTGCATTTATTTTTTATAAGTGGTGATATTCTATTGTTATTTATTGAGGATAAATTTCCTACAATTCTAAAAGAGTCAATGACCTCTCAGGCATAATTGTTATACACCATAGACTTGCTATTACAGAGTAGCTTAAAATGTTGGTTCTTTGTTTGACATATTCTAGGAACTTTGGATCAGAGGTTCTAATTCATTTTGTATTCTGTTCTGAAAAACTCAAGATTACTGGGGACAAGTAGCAATGACAGAAATAAAGTATGTTATTACTATTTTGTAAATAGTCACAAATTTATGGTGGTAGCAATGACAAGGGCAGTCCCAGTGACTCCTGCCTTTTGCTTTGGCAAACAGTTAAACAATAAATTGCAATGGATTTATTTTCATTGTTAATATAGGCTTACTGTTTTCATAAAATATGTTTGTACAGTGTGCTTGTACATGTTTTCAAGGTACAGGTATAATATACGTCATACAGTAATATTATTTCATTGACTGACTTTGCTATGTCTTCATTTTATCTGAGTTTGCACTTAATTCTAGGCTTATTTCTGGGGTGTTATGCTTGATTATTTTTATTTTTAAACTTGGATATTTAAAAATAACATTTTATTTTTCACTTGTTAGGAAAATTATTATTTTTAAATTATACTTTTACTTTTGAATAATACATGCTATTTAGTGTTGGTCTGACTTCTAATTATTCCATTTGTCAATTATGAAACATGACAAAAATAAAGAAATAATGATTGTCATCATCATCAGCTATTCAATCATGTCTGAACTTGGCCATGCTATGGATCTGCACTCTCCATATCCCACTTCCTCCACGCCATGTTATCCTTTATAGCGTCCAGCCAATGGGTATTAGCATGGTCCTTCTTTTTCTGCCGATCAGTCCCAGCCTAACTGATTTTTCAAGTGAGTCAGCTCTCATGACATAACCAAAGTATGACAGCCTCTGTTTGACAGTCTTGGCTTCAAGTTATATTTTTAGTGAAGTTTAGTCTAAGACTTCTTTCTTTGTTATTTTTGCAGTCCATGGGATGTATAACAGTCACCTCCAGCACTAAAGTTCAAAGTTGTCTACCCTTCTCCTATCTGTCTTTTTCATAATCTAGGTTTCACAGCTATAAGTAGCAACTGGAAAAATTATTGCATAAACTAATCAGCATTTGGTTGTGAGGCAGATATATTGACTCTTCCAGATGTTGTTCATGCCAACCATTGTAGTTCTTTCAAGTGCTACATGCTTTCTGATCTCTGGTCTGCAGTCACCACTTTGTCAATTTTATGATCCGGGAATAAGAAGTCCTTTACTGTTTCAATGATCTCATTGTTGACCTGCACTCTTATCTGTGCGTTCTCAGCAGAAATGATGGTATTGAAGCCATGATTTTAATATTCAATAACAACAACAAAACCATGGGCCAACTGCTTTTTGAAAAATTGTTGGAATTCCAAGACCCCTAACAGTTTCATAAATTTGGATGTCATTTAGTCCCTTTTGCTCAATGCATGGATCTAAATTAAAGCTCTCATTGACAAATATTTAATGAAGTTTTCACTTCAACATAAGCACAAGACAGAATTAATTAATTCCCCAAGTAATTGGTTTCATTGTCAAAGTGCTGTCAGAAGGTTTGCTTCTCCCTCTTCCATCCCCACAATATTCAACTAGAATTTGCTTTCCTGTAACTTAAATCCATTGTTCTGTGTCCATCACTCGAAAACAGGGGTTCCCAACCTGGGGTGCTCGCACCCCCTAGCAAGAAGGGGGTGCGAGAAAAGTCCAGGTAAATAATAGGATATTGGCTATATGTTGGCATTTTTATTTTCTTTTGCAATGGACTAACTTTGTTTTCATTTTAGAGTTAAGTATCATTATTTAGTGGCCATCACATACATAGCTGAAAAGATTCAATCCTACCATATATTTAATAATTCAATCCTACCATATATTTACCATATATTTCAGGGGGTGCGAGGTTCGAGTGAAATTTCTTTAGGGGTGTGGGGCGAAAAAAAGGTTGGGAACCACTGATCTAGAATGATAGATAATGGTCAGGTCTTTCAATTCCCTCTTTTTTTTCCTCTTTTCAAGGGTAAACATTTCCAAATTTCTTCCATCTGTTATCACAGGAATTACTTTTTATACTGTTGTAGAAGTAACATAGATTCACTGAACCAAGATTTGCATCATAAACTCAATTATTGTACCAAAAATAATAACACTGATTTAAACTCATGTGCACCAAAGTATAGAGAAAACCATTTTAAAAGAATATGCTGTTACCTCATTTTGAAGATATAGCACTACAATATCTACTGTACTATATATTATAATACTGTAGCATCTCTTATGTTTAAAATGCCTTTCACAATTGAATGTTTATAGCAATAACATCAAGTTAGAATTACATAAATAAAACTTCTAATATTAATTCTAGTACACTTTGTCATTTTTAATACTGTTTTGTGGGTAGATTTTGTGCTAATCAAATTCTTAATTTGTATTAATGTGAATATACACAAACATTCTGTTTTACCTAACATTAAGTATGTTGAGTTTAAGACCAGCTTGGCTTCTCACTACAATTTCAAAGTTGGCAAATAAAGATTATAGGAGAAAAGCTGTTTTGCAAGAAATTTATATCTGGGAAAGAGAGCAACAGAAGGAGGAAAAGAGAGACAAAGAGAGAGAGACAAAGAGGGAGGAGGGCAGGCAGGCAGGCAGGCAAAGATGGACAAAGCAGATTTACCAGAAAGGTATCAAATATTTAATTTTGGGCTTTATGTTATTTTATGTTCAAAGTTTTAGATAAAATGAAAGCATTAAGAAGACCTTGTCAGTGTATAAAGAATTTATGAACTGGAATAGCCATAGCAATGAGCCAGCCAATGGGAACTGTTTTTTGACTAAGACACAGGATTTGCTGTGAGAGCCATGTAAACCGGCTTTAATCTGGGCAGGGCTTAGCCATTCTGTGTTCAGGGTTCGTTCTCTCTACCACATTGGAAGAGATTCATGGCAGTAATGCGATTTAATCATTTTTATTACTGGTTTGGTGGGCATAGCTTGGTGGGCGTGGCAGGGGAAGGATACTGTAAAATCTCCAGTCAGAGGTGGTATTTGCCAGTTCTCTGAACTACTCAAAATTTCTGCTACCGGTTCTCCACAACTGATCAGAACCTGCTGAATACTACCTCTGATACATGGGTATTGTTTATATCATGTTTTTGTATTTTGTACATAAATAAGTTTTTTCTATATTATGAATCCTGCTCAATTCTTTGAATGTCTGCTGTGTACTGTGTGAGTCAGAAATAATACTAACAGACCTGTGGCTCATACTGATCAAAACTTCATTCTTTCCAATGAATTCTTAAATCTACAAATATTAATTGTTTTGGACAGGCATTGTGGGAATTTAGTTATTAGATCATTGTATGAATAGAATAGAATAGAATTCCTTACTGGCCAAGTGTGATTGGACACACAAGGAATTTATTTTGGTGCAAATGTTCAGTGTTCATAAAAAGAAAAAAATATGTTTGTCAAGAATAATAGATATAACACTTAATAGTAGTCAAAGGGTACAAATATGCAATCAAATAATACTAGGAAACAATAAGCAATCAAATCAAATCAAATCATACAATAAACAGTCAATTTAAAAAATCATAAAGATATAAGCAACAAAGTTACACTGGTGAAGTGGGAGGAGATGGGTGAAAGGAAAGATGAGAAGATGAATAGTAATAGTAATGCAGACTTAGTAAATAGTTTAACAGTGTTAAGAGAATTATTTGTTTAGTAGAGTGATGGTGTTCAGGAAAAAACTATTATTGTGTCTAGTTGTTCTGGTGTGCAGTGCTCTATAGCATCATTCTGAAGACAGGAATTGAAACAGTTCATGTCCAGGATGTGACAGGACATTTCATTCATCATTATTTTTTAGAAATAATTCTGTGATGACAAAAAGAACCATTTTTTTCAGCATAAGGTGGCTATTGCTGGCTCATATTGTCTTTTTGCATTTCAGAGATGTAACACTGAATCAGCCTTTTGACATGGCTGTTGCCAAAACTATCTTTCAAGTTAACTATCTTTCAAAAAAAGTAATCAGCCTATTGTGAGAACTTTAGCAAAATAGCCTAACCAATCTTTGAATAGCCAATCATTTAGTCAAAGCTGCCTTTTAGTAGACCCAACTATATCTGCAGTTGACTAATTTAATCATACTAAAAAAAGTATTTAGTTCTGTGATAAAGTATTACTCATTTTCTAAAATTGGAGTGTATCTTTTTATGTGTAAAACATTTTTCAAGAGTACGTAATGTAGGCTACAATTAAACCAAGAAAACATAATAATTCTTTATTAGGCCAATGTAATTTATTTCATGCCCCCTTGGTTTGTTCTTTAAAGCTTCAAAGCACATGTAGTCAATCAAAGCATTTGACCAGATGTTTTCAAAGTATTCCTAAAATCTTCTGGGTATCTAAAATAAAGAGTGACTCAGCTGCTTCATGGCTTCAAGGAGCAACATATAATTTGCATAGGATACAATTAGGCAATAACATGTAATTATATGACAGATAAAACGTTAGAAACTCTTAGAACAACCTATTATGTCCTTGGTCATTTACATATGAACTATGGATGCAAGAGAATTGAGCAATTCATACTTATAAAGTTAAGTTTTAATTAGTGTTCAACTGAATACCTGCAAAAGTGAAAACATTTTGAAAGTGTTGAAGTGTAAATGCTTAAAAATTGCTCAAGCATACTCTTGGAGCAATTGTTTTCCTGTTTTTCCCAAGGCTCAACATTTTTCTTTGGTAATGGGGAGTATGTAGCTAATGTCATAAGATACAGTTCAAATAAACTCTTAACTCTTTGAAGCAAGTGAACTGTAATTAAAACCTTGTTTAATGGGACATAGGAAATTGGTTCCCCAAGAGAATGAGTTGAAGCTAAAGCCCCTGTCACACAGCACCAACGGATGGAACGAGGACGTAAAATGGAGAGAAACATTTGCCATCCATTGCTTAACGCGATGCTTCCGTTCTGTACTCACTGTGTCCATTTTTCATCCTCTCTATCCATCCAGCATCCGTCAACTGACATTTCATCCACTCAAAAAGTTTTGAGCTGCACAAAACTTTTTTAGTGGAAAATGTGTCCAACGCATCCGTTCTGCATCCGCAACGCATACGGGGAACATCCGTTCTACATCCGTCGTCATCCGTTATGCGTCCGCAATATCCTCTAGGCATCCGCTCCCCATCCGTGCAACTCAAATCCGCTCCAGCAGAAAACAGACACAGGGAGGAAGCGAAACGGATGCAGAACGAACACAAAGTGTTAGTAGCACAGATCGAGAAAGGATGATAGCGGATGCAGCTCGCTTACAAAGCATTAAAATGGAAAAAAAGTTCACAGAGGGGATGTATCTCAGAATTTAGGATGTCTGCAGGATGCCTAGAGGATGCAAAAGGACACCGAACGGAAAACCTATATTTCCGATAAAAAGGGAAAGGAACTCACCTGGATCTCACTGCTGTGCAGACCTCTTCAGCCTTGATCTGGCTCTTGCTCTTCCACAGCATCCAGTCATCTCCACCATGGATCATCACCCACTCCTTTTGATAGGCACCATCGTTCTACAACAGTGCAAAGCCATCTACAAGCTCTTTCACCTGTTCTACGCAAAGAAAAGGAGGCGGCCAAGAAGTGTCTGGGTCCGAAGATGGATTGCCAGAAGAGCAGAGTACGGACTGTATAACAAGCTGATGGTGGAGCTGAGAAACGAAGACCCTCGTGCATTCCAGAACTTCATGAGGATGCCGCCAGCCATGTTTGACGAAGTTGTGGAGCGGCTGAGACCCAGGTTGACCAAGCAGAGCACCAACTTCCGGCCCAGCCTGGACCCCGGACTCAAGGTGGCACTCACTCTGCACCACCTGGCCTCAGGGACCATGTACAGGAGCATGCAGTACGCCTGGAGGGTGCTACACAACATCATGAGAATTGTGGTCAGAGAAGTGGTGCAGGCCATCATCGAAGAATACCTGGAGGAGCTCCTCCAGTGCCCCACCAATGAAGAAGGCTGGAAGAAAGTTGCAGAACAGGGGTATCAGAAGTGGAACTTTCCCCACACCGCTGGAGCCATAGATGGCAAGCACGTGGCCTGCAAAGCTCCAGCCAAGTCAGGGTCCACTTATTTCAACTACAAGGGCTTCTTCAGCATCATCCTCTTCGCCATGGTCGATGCTGACTACAAGTTCATGTCCATCGATGCTTCAGGCTACGGCTCATCTTCAGATGCCCAGGTATACAATGCCAGTCACCTCAAGGAGGGGCTGGAACGCAACCTTATCATGGGCTTCTCAGATCCAGACCCCCTGCCCAACGACACACAAGATATGCCCTACTTCATCGTGGGGGATGATGCCTTCTCCCTCAGAACCAACCTCATGAAGCCCTACACCTCCAGATGCCTCACCCATGAAGAGATGATCTTCAACTATAGACTGTCCAGGGCGAGGCGGGTGGTGGAGAACGCCTTTGGCATCCTGGACAACAGGTTCCAGGTACTTCTCACCACCATGCAGCATCGTCCATAGACCGTGAGGAGGATCGTGGAAGCTTGCTGCATCCTGCACAATCTCATGCGCACCCACTACCCAGTATTGCAGAACAGGCTCGTGGACCTCCAACAAGGCAATGGGGACATGGATCCTGGTGAATGGAAGCAAGGGCGAAACCTGATAGATACTGTGGATGTGCAAGGCCCCAACAGAGCTTCACGTGAAAGGAAGAAGCAGCGCAACCTCCTGAAACACTGGTGCAACTCCCCAGCTGGAGCAGTGGAGTGGCAAGACAGGATGGTAGATGCTTAATGGATGCTTCCTTCAGCCTGTCCCATCACACTGATGAGATTGGGCCATGTATGTTGAGTGGCCCTACAATGAACAGGGCATTTAATAAAGAGCTGTGTTTATGTTGAAATGTGTGGATCAATGATTGCATTGTTATTGATAATAAAGGGCCAAAGGTGTGGCACCTGGGAGGGTGGACCATACAGTCCCACTATGCTTGCACTGGAGGCTTATCTATCCCACTGCTATCCTTACCCATGCCACAGGTATTACCCATCCCAAAGGTATCCCTGCCCATCCCACAGCTATTACCCATCCCAAAGGTATCCCTGCCCATCCCACAGCTATTACCCATTCCACAGGTATCCCTGCCCATCCCACAGCTATCCTTACCCATCCCACGAGCATGCAAAGGATTAAACCATTTCTAAAATTTTCCACCAAGACTTTATTTAATAAAATAAATGAAGCAAATGTGTGAAGCAAAGGTAATCTTTATTAATAACAAACTGTAAAAGAAAATGACCCAAGTGTCCCAAGCAAAGATAAAGTAATCAGGTAGCAACCCAGTCTCTGGCACTCTTCTTAGTCACCCTGAGGCATGCCCAGTCTCAGGGTTGAAGGGCCCAGGTGCTGTGGAGGTGGCTGCTGCTGGAGTGCTGGTCTGAGGCATCATTGGGGTGCCTGGCCCTGAGAGGACAATAGGGGATGGTATGTGGAGGAAGCTCTCAGAGAGCTGGCTCAGTCCTATGATGTTGAGAGCCCTTTCCTCCAGGACATGGGGTGTCAGCCCCAATACCGATGACAGAAGTTCTGAAGCCGGGATTGGCTGTGTGGTGGAGGAAGGAGGAGTGTAGTGGGGATGTCTGGTCTGCAGCTGAGCGAGGTGAGGTGTGGGTGGCATCTGTGGCATGGGTGGCATCTGTGGCATCGGTGGCATCGGTGGCATTCGATGAACCTGTGCCTGGACTGGGAAGGGCTGCCTGTGATGCTGGAGCTCCTGGTAGCCATAGCCTTGGTAGGTGAGGGCCTGTGGAAAGCCTTGGAAGGGCAGTGACATCACCTGGGGTGGAGCAGCAGACCTGGACTGGGTGGGAGCAGGTTCAGCTGGGTCTGGAGGGTTGTGAAGAAGACTGGTGATCCTGTCCTTGATCACCTGGTACTGTGATTCAAACATGTTCATGAGGGTCTGGTTGACGTAGGTGAGGAAGGGCTTGCGGTTTGAGGATGGGACATCAGTGTGTACCAGCTGAGAGAGGAGATCTACGCTGCTTCTGATAGTGTCCCTGATCTCCAGTAGGACAGTGTGGCTCTGCCCCTCCGGTCTGGCTCTCTGGCTGCTTTCTGTGGAGGTGGAGCTGGGGGTGGATGTGGGTTGGTCTCTGGTGGAAGTGCCCTCTCCTTGCTCCCACTGTGTAAGGGGGTCCTCCACGCACTCCACCATGGGGAGTGCAGCTGTCAGGGGGGGTCTCCGTCGTGGCACGCTCCACAGATACCTGCCTGGACACAGGAGCTGACTCTTGGCCAGAAGAGGACTGGCTCTCTGCAGGCTGCTTGAGAGAGAAGGTTGTCAGAGGGGCTGCTCCTTGGTGGTGGATCTTACCCTCCAAGAAGCTGCACTTGGCCATCATGTAGGTCTCTCGGTCTGTCAGCTTGATCGTGGCCTGGCCAGACTTCTTGAGGTGCAGCTTCCCGTACCAGGTGTGCATGTGCTTCCACCACCTGAGGAGGACCTCCGAAGTGTAGCCTTCTCTCTCCAAGCAGTCTGCTTCCTTTTGGTGTCTCAATAGAGCCTGTGTCCCTTCTGCCAAAGATACTTGTTCTCCCTCAGCCATTCCAGCACCTCATCCTCATGTTCCTCTTCGATGGAGTATTGCCTCCTCTCCCATTCTCATTCACGCGTACGCCTCTTCCTCCCTCTGGCAGGGCCATCTGGGCCCTCATCAGAGGGGATTCGAGGTTGTAGGGGCTTCTCCTCCACACCACCACCAGCAGCAGCAGCAACAACAACAGTAGCAGCAAAAGCAGGACCAGCAGGACCAGCAGCACCAGGATCATCATCAGCAGAATAAGCACCAGCAGCACCAGCAGAACCAGGAGCACCAGCAGGACCAGGAGCAGCGCCAGCAGAGTAAGCCCCAACAGAAGCCCCAGCACCAGGAGTAGCGCCAGCAGAGTAAGCATCAGCAGAAGCACCAGCACCAGGAGCAGCGCCAGCAGAGTAAGCACAAGCAGAAGCACCAGCACCAGGAGCAGCACCAGCAGAAACTCCAGCACCAGAAGAGTCAGCCCGAGCAGCAGAAGCCCCAGCTGAAGCAGAGTCAGGACCAGGGGGTGGTATGGTGGCCCTGTCCCTCTTGCCAGGGCTGGCAGCAGATGCCACAGGCTTTCTCTTCTTCCCCATGGTTGTTGGCTGGCTGGCTGGCTGGCTGGCTGGAGCTGTGTCTGGCAGCAGGTCTTTCCTCTGAATGATGACCTTGTGAGCTGCATCCCTTTATATCTGCGGGGCTGACGCAATGCATCCTCCCCGCAAGTGCAGTGAATGCTCTGCATCCGCTAGGCATCTGCTAGGCATCCACTAGGCGTCCGCTCTGCATCCGCTGTATCCACTCTGCATCCGCTCTGCATCCGCTCTTTCCATTGCACGTCCGCTTCGCTGTGCTCCCCCGGAAGCCCCGCGGATGTGCCATCCGCTTCCATCTGCTTCTATCCACTAGGCTTCTGTGGAGCATCCGCTTTCCATCCTGGCTACATCCTCCTCCCTCCGTTCCTTTCCGTTGTTGTCCGCTCTGCTTATGCAAATTCGGGGCACTTTTGAGAGTGGATAACAACGGATGGAATATTTTCTCGGCCACTGTGTCCTTTTTACATACATTTTGCATCTGTCGGCCAATGTGACGGGCCCTTAAGCTATAAGCCAAGGTGTAGTGTTTTTTTTCTTTGGGAGGCACAATTTTATTTTATTTTATGTTTATTCCTGACCTCTGAGGGCCACAGAGAAGCATATTCCTTGACCACATGCCAGATGAAAATACCCTGTACCAGGTAAGATCCAAATGTGATTTGAAGCACTGCTTTGAGCCAAGGCAAAACATTTCTGAATGTTTTTATTGTTCATAGTAAGATTCAAATTTATAATAAAAAGTAAAATTGCATTTCACTTTTCAACATTTTTGAATTTGACAAGTAGTTTTTAGTCTGATCTTGTTTCTATCTCTGTTTACTTATCTACTCCATGACTGATCCAGGTCAACAAGACTGAAAGAGGGTCAAGCTGAAACAATGAGCAAGTACAATTCTCTGTTGAATTACTGAAGCCTTTGCAATGAATGTGACAGAATAATGGTGATCAGTCATACAGCAAAATGAAGGCATCTACTAGATTGAAGGTTGTCTTGTAAATTTATCATGCTTAAGCAGCTCAGATTGACAAGTCATAAGACCTGTCATATAAAGCAGACTAAAAATAAAAAGAAATGTAACCATCTATATCTTCATATCATATTTTAAATGTCAGTAGCCTTTTTTTTGCAGTGACTGTCAAATAAAGAACTCTCTTCTCATTCTCAAGTATTAGTTTAAAACATTTTCAAAATGCAATAAAAGTTTTAATCTTTTTCAGACAGATCCAGCTGCAAAATACAAAATATTTGGATACCCAGCCACTTTCATAAAAAAGAAAATCAAGGATCTGGTCTGCTACTTCATTTAAAAAATATTTGACGTACCATAAATGATTGTTTCTAAAACATTTTGGGCACTGATTTTTTTCTTATGTATAGAACTGCAAAAAAAAATTCTGGTTATTTTAGTATCTCAAATAAAATATCTAATTATTTATAGCATGAACACAACTAAATTTTTGCAATATATCATCTTTCAGAAAAGAATATAGAATAGTTAATATTGTTGAGAATATTATATCCTTCTAAATATTTTCTGTTGCAGAAAAGCTAGTCTTTTTTTTTTCTCAAGATAATTTCCTCATATCTTGGTCAACTTAATGATATAGCCCTAACCTTGACAAACAGCTTGTAGTATATCTCAGAAAAATAAGCACTACACACTAAATCAAGTTTTCTTGTTAGGATTGATGTATACTCTAAAATCACAGATCATTACTACAGGATTACATCATTATGAAGTTTTCTGTCAACGGTTACCTAGGAGAAATAATCTTGTGTATGCATTTTTTGAAATACAATCAACTCTAGGACTATGGAATAGAAATTGAAATAAGACAACTGTTGGAAATATAATGTAGTGTTAATCATCAGACAGTATAGAGTGTAAATTCTAGGAGAATGGGAATAGAAGGCATATTATGTACCCCTATCAAATAAAGCATGCTAAATCTAAAGGTAGATTCAAAATACTGACCCTGAAGAGTTTTATATTTCCATTATTAAAGCAATCAGTACAAGTCCATGAACCATCATATTCAAGGGGATAGCAACAAAATTTATGTTGCTAACATGGATGCTGCCATGACTCCTGTTTCCACTAATGTGCTTCTATCTAAAAGTAATACTATCTATCAGTAATTATACAAACTGAATCAATTGCATTCATTTTTCCCTGAATGTTAATAATATAAAACTGATCTAGTGTAATTTCTATTGATTTCTGTTTTGTTTATTATGATAACCAAAGATTACTCTTTAGATAAAATTCCACAGTGATGACTTCTGAAACACCATTTGGCATTTTCCCAATAAAATGATACATTTAGGTACAATGCAAATAATTTTACTTTTTAAAATCAGTGTGAAAACCCAATCAATATACATAATTATAGCTCATCCTATTGCACAAATACACATACATTAACAGCGACATGTTAACATACATTTTGAAAGTTGAAGATGTGACTTTCTTTGCACAGTCCATTGTTAGTTTGAAAACAAAAGAATGTCTTCAAAATCATGTAGCTATACAGCTATTATGTAAAAAAACCATTTATTTAATCTGAAATACAGTTTAAGAAATTGATTTGAAGATATAACGGAAACAGCTAAAAACTATTCAGTCTGGTAACTAACATAAAGACTGGCTTTATTCTGAGCAAGAAAAGAGTAAGAACTGGGATACATATTACCTTTTTTATCCTTCATGCTAGCTAATTGTTTTCCTCACTTCCTTGCCAGTTGTTTATCTGTTACAGGATAATGAAATGGTACTATTGCTTATTATCTGAATTATGTAATTTCATCAAATCAACTTGTTAATATTAAGCTGGGAACTTAATTGACACTGTCACTGGCAAATACCACATGAATGAACAATGTTAAAGAAGACATAAACATTATAAATATAGACTCAGATACACTCACTGCCATAAAAGGATTAGGATTAGGTTCTTAATTACTGTACATTTTTAAATAAGCAATTTCACAAACAGTAAGAGTAAAATCACAATCTGTGTGACCAATTAAAAAAAATCTCCTTTCCGCATATTGATCACCTTATCATGACAACAACTGTGAGCCAATAAAGTCCCTCTCTTTCTAACACATACACACACACATACATACACATACACACACACTTCAGAGTGAAAGTAGCTAGCTAGATGACAAATATATGCTTCATTGGCTCTATAAATATAAATATCACAGGTTCAAAATATATATAGACAATCAACCAACATGACTTCTATAAGTTGTATCATTACATTTCATATTGGATATTTTACATATTTTTGGACCAGTATGATATGTAACAAATTACTGTCCAGTTTGTTCTCCATATGAATATATTTGGAATAAGTAAGGTTTACAAAATAGTTGACCTTTATTCAATAGTTGACCTTTAGAGAAGGCCTAAAGAATATTTGATATTAACAACCCTGGACTATTGTTCACTGTATTAAAATACAAAAAACCCTGACAGCTTGCTCTGTTCATATTCCCCTCCCACTGCAAATTCCTTTTATAGCTTTCCAGACAGACAGAAGTATCCAGGGAAGAGGAAAGAGACAAAGACAAATGAGGTACTTCATTTCAGCTGCTTAGAACAAAAAAAAAAGCAATGAATTGTTTTAGGTCCAATAAAAGTACATGAGAACATCAGATTTCTGTTATGTATGATACTTAATTTTAAGTATGTTTGTAGACAGGTTGTAATATCAATATTGGATGATAATGCTTATGAGGCCACAATGGGACAAGCATAAAATGACCACTTAATAATTTCTGTCTGCAATTATTTGCTGAGATACTTTCATCCCTCCAGCAAGTATCTCAGAAAAAGAAAGAAAATGGTCTTGTAGTATTTACAACCTGATTCTTATTGGGAACATTCAATAATGGAAAAGCATATGCAAATGCATCTATTTTTCCTCTGCTCTTCTGTGATCATTTTTGCATTGCAGATTTTTCATTTTAAAAAATCCCTCATTCTTCTTTACACATCCTTCCTGCTTAATCTTTATGAGTTTTTACCTACATTTTCTCATAACTTGGAGCTTACTGTAAGCTCTTGACATCTGCATTTGCGAATATGTAGTTCATAACAAATGAACAAATCTATTCCCATTCCAGTCTTCCAACTAGGTGTTGTCATTTCTCTTCCCATTGTGGTGTCTTGTCAAGAACAGATGATCACCAATACCTTTCCTATCTGATTGTGTTATCAACCATGTGTTATCATGCCACGTCCACATAAAGGATGGGAGGAAATGAAGTCAGAAATATCAACAATCCTATATCTGAAAATTCCATTAGTACTATAATCAATGACCCCATTCTGACTTTGATGTGATCACTTAAGGCCCGTTCCACTGCACTTATGGATGCAAAGAGGATGTAAACTTAAAAAAAACTTGCCATCCGTTGGAAAACGCTATGCATCCGTTGTGTACTCACTGCATACGTGTTTCATATGTTCTAGCCATCAAGCATCTGTCCACTGCAATTTCATCCACGCAAGAAGTTTTAAGCTGCACAAAACTTTGTGAACGGATGAACTTTCTGCCGCATACAATGTACATCTGCAATATATACGGGCAACAAACATTCTATGTCTGTTATCTTCCATTAAACATCTGCTGTATCCTCTCTGCATCCTCTGGCCATCCCCTCAACTCACATCCACTGCAGCTGAAAACGGAAAGAGGGAGGAAACAAAAGGTACATGGAACGTCTACACAGCGTTAGTAGCACAGAAATAGAAAGGATGTAAGCGTATGCATCTCATATATAAAGTATTAAAAATGGACAAAACATTTGTATCTGGGATGTATCTCATATATTTAGGATTTCTGCAGTATGTCTAGAGTATGTAGAAGGCCCCATAGCGGACAACCGATATTTTCTATAAAAAGGGGAGAAAATCATCTGGATCGCCGGGTTGGTGGACCATACAGTCCCACTATGCTTGCACTGGAGGTTTATCTATCCCATAACTATCCTTATCTATCCCACAAGCATGCAAAGGCTTAACCATTTTTTCAAAGTTTTCACCAACACTTTATTAAGGTAAAAAAATGAACCAAGTATCTTAAGCAAAGATAGCCTTTATTAACTTTCTTAGGTAAAATTTATGACTTTATTAAATAAGCAAAATTTAATTTTTAAATTAAAAATTAATTTAATTAATTTTTTTAATTAATACAGTCATAAAGTTTACCAAAGAAAGTTTATCTTTGCTTAAGCACTTTGCTTAAACACTTTATTAAGGTAAAAAAATGAACCAAGTATCTTAAGCAAAGATAGCCTTTATTAACTTTCTTAGGTAAAATTTATGACTTTATTAAATAAGCAAAATTTAATTTTTAAATTAAAAATTAATTTAATTAATTTTTTTAATTAATACAGTCATAAAGTTTACCAAAGAAAGTTTATCTTTGCTTAAGCCACCTAATACAGTTTACTGCAACCAAGTAAACTGTATTAGGTGGCTTAAGCAAAGATAAACTTTCTTTGGTAAACTTTATGACTGTATTAAATAAGCAAAATGAACCAAGTCTTAAGCAAAGATAAACTGAACAAGTAAACAACTCAGTCTCTGACACGATTCTCAGTCACTCTGAGTTATGTCCATGGTTAATGTCATGTCCAGCTGTTAAGCAGGCAGGGACTGTGGAGGTGGCTGTGGCTTGAGTGCTGGTCTGAACATCATTGGGGTGCTTGTCGCAGAGGGTACAACAGGTGGTGGTGTGTTCAGGAAACTATCCGAGAGCTGACTCAGTCCCGTGAGGTTGAGAGGCCCTTCATCAAGGACTTGAGATGTCAGGCCCAATACAGATGACAGATTGTCCGTTGATGGGCTTGGCTGTGGGGTGGAGGAAGGGTTGGGAGGAGTGTAGTGAGGCTGTCTGGTCTGCAGCTGGGTGGGGACTGGCATCTGTTGGCGTCCGATGAACATGGGCCTGGACTGGGAAGTTCTGCTTCTGCTGTGAGAAGTCCTGGTAGTCATAGCTTTGGTAGATGAGGGGCTGTTGAAAGCTGTGGAAGGGTTGTGACATCGCCTGGGGTGGAGGAGCAGACCTGAACTGGGTAGGAGCAGCTTCAGCTGGGCCTTGAGGGTTGTGCAGAAGTGCTGGGATCTTCTGCTTCATCACCTGGTACTGGGCCTCAGGCAGGTCCCTCAGGGTGTGGCACACGTAGGTGATGAAGGTGTTCCGGCCTGAGGATGCTCTGTTCAACTGGACCAGCTGAGAGAGAAGTTCTGTGCTGGTCTTCATTGTGTCCCTGATCTCCAACAGCACACTGTGGTCCTAGCCCTCCAGTCTGCCTCTCTGCCTGCATCCTCTGGAGCTGGGGGTGGGGTGGCCTCTGGTGGCTGCTGCTTCTTCCTCCATTTGTGACAGCAGGGCATCATTCTCCACGGGATACTCCAAGTCTGCCGGTATGGGGAGTGCAGCTGTCGGGGGGGGGGTCTCTGCTATGGGGCCCTCTGAAGACACCTGCCTGGACAGGCTCGCTGGTTCCTGGCTGGAAGAGGACTGGCTGTCTGTGGGCTGTCTGAGGAAGAGGGGTCTCAGAGGGGCTGCTGCTCGGTGGCAGATCTCACCCTCCAGGAAACTGCACTTGGCCATGACGTACATCTCCCGGTCAGTGAGCTTGACAGTGGCCTTCCCAGATTTCTTGAGGTGTAGCTTGCCATACCAGGTGTGCATATGCTTCCACCTTCCAAGGAGTACTTCTGCAGTGTACCCCAGGCTCTCTGCCTTGTTTCTCCAAGCTGCCTGCTTCTTCTTGGTGTCCCGATACAGTCTGTGGCCCTTTCTCCAGAGGTACTCGTTCTCCCTCAGCCATTCCAGCACCTCATCCTCATGCTCCTCAGAAATGGTGTACTGTTTCCTCTCTCCCTTCTCCTTCCCTTGTCTCTTCCTCTCCCTGGCAGGGCCTTCAGCAGGGGCTTCAGGGGCTTCAGCATCAGGGCCTTCTGGAGATTGTTCAGGGCTTTCAGGGGATTGTGCAGCAGGGCCTTCAGCAGCAGGGCTTTAAGGGGCTTGAGAGCCTTGGGGCTGGTCCACAGCAGCAGCAGCAGCAGCAGCAGCAGCTTCAGAATCAGTGCCAGGGGGTGGGATGCTGGTTCTGGCCTTCTTCACCTTGCCAGGGTTTGAACAAGTAGGCACGGGCTTCCTCTTCTTGCCTGACTGACGAACCATGGTGTTCCTGCAAGATGTATGCGGCAGCACGTCTTTCCCTTGTATGCTGACTGCGTGCGTGCTGCATCCTTTTATATCCACAGAGCTGACGCAATTCATACTCCCCGCATTCACAGTGAATGCTTTGCATCCGATATACATCTATGCGGCATCCCCTTTGTTTCCTATAGGAGTCCATGATCCTTCTGCTATGCGTCCACTTCAAAATTCTCCCCCAGAACCCCTACGGAGGTGTCATCCGCTTCCATCCGCTGTCATCCGCTAGGCTTCCTATGAACATCCATTTAACATCCCCGCTACATACTACCCACGTCCGTTCTTTCCGTTCTTTTCCGTTCTGTTTATGCAAATTTTCACCACTTTTTGGAGCAGATGACAATGGATGGAGCCACCCCTGAAATTTTGCTCATCCGCTGTGTCCTTTATGCATACATTTTGCATCCGTTGGCCAGTGGGACCGGGCCTTTACCCACAACCACTGACAGTAATTCAAACATGGTTCAATTATTTAGTTCTATGTTAATGAATGAATTAACTTTGTGATTATAACAGGATAACCAAAATGTTTATGAGTGCTAACTGGTATGTAGACTCAGCAGGAACTATTTGAGAAGACCTAGCTGGGCATACAGTGGAGAGTCAACATGCTTTATTTATTATGTTCAGAATCTTAGGACTCTTATAAAAAATACTTATCAAAAAACTTACCATATTTTTTGCTCTCCTCCCCTCCCAAAAAAGTAGGTGGAAATGTCTGTGTGTCTTATGGAGGAAATATTGCAGGGGGAGAAGGGGTTGTTGCAGCAGCAGCGTTTGCTGCCATGGCCTATTACTGTTGCTGCCATTGGGAATGCTGCAGCCTTTGCTGCAGAGCAGCTGATTGGTGGCTGGATCAGCTTCCTGGAATACTGCTAATCAACTGAAAGGGGAATGGCAGCAGCAGTGATAGGCAGCAATTGGCAGTGGTGGCGATTAAATGGTGATAGGCGACTGTAATCAGCAGAGAATGGTGGCAGCAATCCCCACCACCTGGAACAGCTGACCTTTGGCATTCCAGGAATCCAATCCAACCGCCAATCATTGCTCATGCTGAATCAGGCTGAGATAATGTGCTGAAGCTGACTAGGCTGTTTGCTGTTTGCTGCAAGGACACTAGCCAGATGAATACCGATGGATGCTGGGAGGCAGAGGCAGATTTTTTTTTCCTGTTTTCCTCTTAAATTCTGAAGCATCTTATAATGCAAATAATAGTTTTGGATGTAACTATTGTATGTTGCTGTTTTAATCCTTGGATTTTCTCTGAAAGTATCTCTTGCATTTACATGGTATATCATGTAATTAATAGTTTGCTAGTGTTGATTTCTGATTGCCTGTTTGACCATGAGTATAGTCAATCATCAAAGGTATCACAAAAGAACTTTTTCAAAGGATGTTTTATCCCAGAGACAGGACCCAACCTAACTTATCTCTGACATACAAGAGAAAGAAAGAAAGAAAGAAAGAAAGAAAGAAAGAAAGAAAGAAAGA
>BLBF01000017.1:52580902-52612120 GCA_015471245.1 Laticauda colubrina | reverse complement strand
TCCGCACAAGAAAGTTTGAGCTGCACAAAACTTTTTGAGCGGATGAACTTTCTGCCGCGTACGATGTACATCCGCGAAACATACGGGCAACAAACATTCTACGTCCGTTGTCATCCGTTAAACATTCACTGTATCCTCTCGGCATCCTCTGGACATCCTTGCAACTCACATCTGCTGCAGCTGAAAACAGAAAGAGGGAGGAAGCGAAAGGTACACGGAACCTCCACACAGCTTTAGTAGCACGGAAATAGAAAGGATGTAAACGGATGCATCTCGTATATAAAGCATTAAAACGGACAAAATGTTTGTATATGGGATGTATCTTGGATATTTAGAATGTCTGGAGTATGCCTAGAGTATGTGGAAGGACACCTACCGGAAAACCTATATTTCCTATAAAAAGGGGGAGGAAATCACCTGGATCTCAGTATCAGTCCAGCAGCCGTGGTGTACAGACCTCTTCACCCTTGGTCTTGCTCTTCCACATCATCCATTGATCTCCACCATGGATCATAACACAGTCCTTATGGTAGCTGCCATCATTCAGCACCAGAACCAAGCCCTGTTCAGACTGTTTCACCTTTTCTACACAAGGAGAAGAAGGAGACGTCCAAGAGCTGTGTGGGTCCGACAATGGATTGGGAGAAGAGTGGAGTTTGGACTGTATGACAAGCTGATGGTGGAGCTGAGGAATGAAGACCCTCGTGTATTCCAGCACTTCATGAGGATGCCACCAGCCATGTTTCATGAAATTGTAGAGTGTCTGAGACCCAGGTTGACCAAGCCTAGCACCAACTTCCATCCCAACCTGGACCCTGGACTGAAGGTGGCACTGACTCTGCACCACCTGGCCTCTGGAACCATATACAGAAACATGCAGTGTGCCTGGAGGGTGCCACACAACAGCATCAGCAAAGTGGTCAGAGAAGTGGTGCAGGCCATCATCGAAGAATACCTGGAGGAGCTCCTCCAGTGCCCCACTACTGAAGAAGGCTGGAGGAAACTTGCAGAACAGTGGTATCAGAGGTGGAACTTTCCCCACACCATTGGAGCCATAGATGGGAAGCACGTGGCCTGCAAAGCTCCAGCCAACTCAGGGTCCAATTATTACAACTACAAGGGCTTCTTCAGTATCATCTTCTTCGCCATGGTTGATGCTGATTATAAGTTCATGTACATCAGTGCTTCAGGCAACGGGTCAGCTCCAGATAGCCAGGTATACAATGCCAGTGACCTCAAGGATGGGCTGAAACGCAACCTCATTATGGGTTTTCCAGATCCAGACCCCCTACCCAATGACACACAAGATGTGCCCTACTTCATCGTGGGGGATGACGCCTTCTCCCTCAGAACCTACCTCATGAAGCCCTACACTGTCCAGGGCGAGATGGGTGGTGGAGAACGCTTTTGGCATCCTGGCCAACAGGTTCCAGGTACTTCTCACCACCATGCAGCATCACCCAGGGACTGTGAGGAGCACCGTGGAAGCTTGCTGCATCCTGCACAATCTCACGCGCACCCACTACCCAGTTTTGCAGAACAGGCTTGTGGACCATCAACAAGGGAATGGGGACATGGAGCCTGGTGAATGGAGGCAAGGACGAAACCTGATAGACACTGTGGATGTACAAGGCCCCAACAGAGCTTCACGTGAAGGGAAGAAGCAGCGCAACCTCCTGAAACACTGGTGCAACTCCCCAGCTGGAACAATGGAGTGGCAAGACAGGATGATAGATGCTTAATGGATGCTTCCTTCAGCCTGTCTCATAACACTGATGAGATTGTGCCATGTATGTTGAGTGGTCCTACAATGAATAGGGCATTAATAAAGAGCTTTGTTTATTTTAAAATGTGTTGATCAATGAATAAATTGTTATTGATAAAAAAGGGCCATATGTGTGGCAGCTGGGTGGGTGGACCATACAGTCCCACTATGCTTGCACTGGAGGTTTATCTATCCCACAGCTATCCTTACCTATCCCACAGCTATCCTTACCTATCCCACAGCTATCCTTACCTATCCCACAACTATCCTGACCCATCCCAAAAGCATGTAAAAGGCTTAACCATTTTTTCAAAGTTTTCACCAACACTTTATGAAGTAAATAAAATGAACCAAGTGTGTGAAGCAAAGATAAACTTTATTAATAACTGTCTTAAGTAAACTGTATGACTTTATTAAAAAAGCAAAATGAACCAAGTAAAGTGTCTTAAGCAAAGATAAAGTGAACAGGTAACAACTCAGTCTCTGGCACTATTCTCAGTCACTCTGAGGCATGTCCATGGTCTCAACTGTCAAGTGGCCAGGGACTGTGGAGGTGGTTGTGGCTGGAGTACTGGTCTGAGGCGCCAGGGACTGTGGAGGTGGCTGTGGCTGGAGTACTGGTCTGAGGCTGGAGCACTGGTCTGGGGTGCTTGGCCCCGAGAGTACAACAGGGGATGGTGTGTTCAGGAAGCTCTCAGAGACCTGACTCAGCCCCATGAGGTTGAGAGGCCCTTCATCAAGGACCTGGGATGTGAGGCCCAAGACTGAAGACAGATTATCTGTTGAGGGGCTTGGCTGTGGGGTGGAGGAAGAAGTGTAATGGGGCTGTCTGGTCTGCAGCTGGGCGAGGTGAGGCATCTGTGGCATGCGATGAACCTGGGCTTGGACTGGGAAGGGCTGCCTCTGCTGTGGGAAGTCCTGGTACTCATAGCCTTGGTAGGTGAGGGGCTATTGAAAGCCGTGGAAGGGCTGTGACATTGCCTGGGGTGGAGGAGCAGACCTGGACTGGGTCGGATCAGCTTCAGCTGGGCCTGGAAGGTTGTGCAGAAGTGCTGTGATCTTGTGCTTCATCACCTGGTACTGGGCCTCGGGCAGGTCCATGAGGGTCTGGCTCACGTACGTGATGAAGGGCTTGCGGTTTGAGGATGGTATGTTGCTGTGGACCAGCTGAGAGAGAAGATCTGTGCTGGTTTTGATTGTGTCCCTGATCTCCAGCAGGACAGTGTGGTTCTGGCCCTCCAGTCTGCCTCTGCCTCTCTGCCTGCTTTCTGTGGAGGTGGAGCTGGGGGTGGGGGTAGGTTGGTCTCTGGTGGCTGCCGTTTCTTCCTCCATTTCTGACAGGGGGTCATCCACGTCCTCTGGCATGGGGAGTGCAGCTGTTGGAGGGGTCTTTGCCATGGGGCCCTCCAAAGACACCTGCCTGGACAGTGCAGCTGTCTCCTGGCTGGAAGAGGACTGGCTGTCTGTGGGCTGTCTGAGGGAGAGGGTTGTCAGAGGGGCTGCTCCTCAGTGGCAGATCTCACCCTCCAGGAAGCTGCACTTGGCCATGACGTACATCTCCCGGTCAGTGAGCTTGACAGCGGCCTGCCCAGATTTCTTGAGGTGTAGCTTGCCATACCAGGTGTGCATATGCTTCCACCATCCAAGGAGTAGGTCTGAAGTGTAGCCCAGGCTCTCTGCCTTATCTCTCCAAGCTGCCTGTTTTTTCTTGGTGTCACGATAGAGTCTGTGGCCCTTTCTCCACAGGTACTCATTCTCCCTGAGCCATTCCAGCACCTCCTCCTCATGCTCCTCGGAAAGGGTGTACTGTTTCCTCTCTCCCTTCTGCTTCTCTTGCCTCTTCCTCCCTCTGGCAGGGCCTTGAGCAGCAGGGCCTTCAGGGGCTTGAGCAGCAGGGCTTTGAGGGCCTAGGGGCTGGTCCACCACAGCAGCAGTAGCAGCAGTAGAAGCACCAGCAGCACCAGCAGCAGAAGCACCAGCAGCACAAGCAGGAGAAGCACCACCACCACCAGCAGCACCAGCAGAAGCACGAGCAGCACCAGCAGGAGAAGCAAGAGAAGCACCAGCAGCACCAGCAGGACTTGCAGCACCAGCAGCACCAGCAGCACCAGCAGGAGAAACACCAGCAGCACCACCACCACCATCAGAAGCACCAGCAGCTTCAGAGTCAGTGCCAGGGGATGGGATGGTGGTTCTGTCCTTCTTGCCAGGGCTGGCAGGAGTAGGCACAGGCTTTCTCTTCTTCCCTGACTGATGAACCATGGTGTTATTCGAAGATGTCTGTGGCAGCACATCTTTCCTCTGAATGCTGACTGCTTGAGAGCTGCATCCTTTTATATCCGCGGAGCTGACGCAGTTCATCCTCCCCGCATGCGCAGTGAACGCTTTGCATCCACTATGCATCTGCTACGCATCCACTATGCATCCTATAGGCTTCCGTCATGCATCCGCTCCTTCCGCTATGCATCCGCTCCTTCCACTATGTGTCCGCTTCACAATTCTCCTCTGGAAGCCCTTCGGATGTGTCATCCACTTCCATCCACTAGGCTTCCTACGAACATCCACTTTATAACCTCGCTACGTACTACTCCTGTCCATTCCTTTCCATTGTTTTCCATTCTGTTTATGCAAATTTGGGGCACTTTTTGGAGCGGATAACAATGGATGGAGCCACCCCCGAAATTTTGCTTGTCCGCTGTGTCCTTTTTGCATACGTTTTGCATCCGTCGGCCAGTGGGACCTAGCCTTTAAATGCTAAGAAAAATTTTGCAGAAAACATTCTGAATAGAAATTAAGACTCATGTCAAAATTTTGTATATGTTAAAGGAAAGTCTTTGAAAATATGCAAAATAAAAATGAAGTTGTGTGCTCTTCACAATTTATTGCTACTATAAGTCCATGTTTGACATTCTTTCTTCTTCTCACTTTGCCTTTCTCTTTTCCAGAATTATACTGCTCTACTTCATAGAAAGAATTGAATAAGCCACTTCCAGTGAAAATGGTCTACTGAATACATATATACCCAGGGAGGGATCCCCAAAGGGTTTTTCCTTTGGCTGTAATTCTTCAACTACTAACAGAAGGAACTGGCATTCCTTCAGTTTATATAAGTCATCTAGGTTAGGAAGAGTCTTAGAATTACCCCTCAAGATCCTCTGATACAGCTGAGGTCTGCAAGTAATTTCAGGAGCTGCACTTCAAAGCAACTGCATGTTAAAAGCTGAGGGGCAGATGATAGAGTATTTCACTGTTGAAGAAGCCACCACTTTGAAATGTACTTTTCAAATGAACAGTAAGCTGTGCTCTTTCAATCACTTTAAGAGCTATTAATCTTCACTAACTTAAAAGAGGCTCTCTCTAGTCACAGCCTTCTATACCTGTACCATTTTGGGATATCTTCAATGTTAAACAATAAGGAAGAAAGCTGCTATGACAAGCCAAAATAAGGAAGAGTGAAGCAAAAAAAAGAAAAGCTGATGGAGAATCAAAAAGGAAGAAAGTTGCGGCTTTAGCTTATTATTTGTAGTAATTTGTAGCTTGGTCTGCTTTGCTATTGGTGGCTAAAACTTTCTGATTCTTATGATTCCTGTATGGCTAGCAATTTCTAAGCGATTTACCAAAAAGCTACTCTTTGACTAAAGACGGAATCAAGATTGAGGAGCCAATTATTAGAGATGTATTTGAAAATTCTCTAAATAGAATCCATCAGCTTGTAGACCAAGTGTGTTCTAAGGATAATTTAAAAAAAAACCCTTCTCAAACTACTTTAGATATGCAAACACATGTAGAAAGTTAGTAAACCTCTGAGGCATCTTCACAAGTAGCTGAAAATGCAGAGGAATCAATTGCAATTTTGGAATATAAACAACAACTGAAATATAAACAACAACTCTCAACACAACTGAAAGAAGAGCTTCAAGAAAATCTGCAACTTCTACAAGTTTTGAATTTTTTCTTTAAGGATATTAACAAGATTAAGAAATCGTTGAGAAAAAGAGAGGCTTATAACTATTTGATAAACATTCCAGAAAAGAAAAATATTTTACTCCATGAAGACAAGCTAGAAGGAGTGACTTAAACCTAATGAATTACCTGGATCTAGAATGGACTTTTATTTCTTTGACATTTGTAATTGAAAGAAAGTTTTAATCTAAAATATAAAAATGTAATTTTTTATATATATAATGCCTAAGAAATTCTTAAAGTATGCAAAATATTATTGAAAATGTATTTCAGAGTATCTGTGTTAAGAGAAAGTTAAAGAAAATGTATTAGTTTAAAGAAAAGTTTAGAGTTTTAACAGTTTTTCTTACAAAAGAAAAAATATTATTCTATGGGGGTAGTTTGGAGGGACAGACCTAAATTTAATTCTGCAGTTTAAAGCATGTATGTTAAGAAGTTGAAAGAAAAAGGTGTACTAGAAAGTTCTGATTTTAGAAATGTGTTTAAAGAAAAGTTTAGCATTTTAAAAGGGAGTAAAAGAGTATTTTTTCCTCTAAGGTCAAAGAATCGAAAAGAATACAGCACACCTTGTTAATATAAATGGTGATAGATTATTAGGTGCAAATAGAAATACATACTATTTCCACATCAAGGAAGATAAAGCAGAAATGGTTAAAATGATCATTTTATTCAAAAGAGGACAATATGTTTTTCATTTGGACTTTTGTATTTTGTGTTTGTGATGGAAAAAAATGAAACATTGACTTTGGTTTTGTCGATCAGATAGATTTGTCATTCTAAAAATGGCTAGTTATATACTAATGCAAAAAAGCAAAAAGTTGAGGTTGGAGTGTTTTTATCTTGTACTATGTTAAAAAGAGTAAAAAGTCAATATCTCTTTTTTTTCCCCTGTACCTTACATTTTCTTTTCCACTCTGCTTCCTTTGCCTAATTTCCCATATCTGTTTCTCTTTTATATATAGATAAAACAACAAAAAAAACATAAAATATGGTGGGGGTGGGAGGAGAAAGAGTTTAATAAGAATATCTTTAGCAAGCTCCTTCCTATTAGTTAACCTCAAGAAAGGGCCCAGAAGAGAATATATTATCTGAGACTTCTCTGGAAACAACTGTCAGATCCATGTATCTGCCATTCTTCAATGGAAGAAAGGGGGGAAGTTGTTACAAGTAATTCTTTTTGATGCAACCTGAATATATTAAATCCTATATTGATTCTGTATAACTTGCACATGATATACAACTGCAGGATTGGAGCCAGATGTCCAGAAACTTGTCACCTCTTGAAGAGATAACAAGATGAGAAGGAACTATAAAAATTCCAGCTCTGGAAGACACTCCTGGGAACTCTGCTAAGATACATTCCCAGAGAAGGGGAGGGGAAATTAACATGTTGATTCTTTGTTTGACTAAATCCACATCTGAATAAGGGAAGGGATTTTAACTTCCTTTATGTATGACTGTCTGCCTGGGGATATCTTAGACTCTGCTTTGCCTAGCATTGAGATAAAATCCCTTTCAACAAAGGATTCCTTTTGAAACACCTGTTCTTCAGAACTTCATTCTTTTCAATTGAAGGAAAAAAGTCCAATGCTTACACAAAGCAGAGTCTGCAATAGATGTCAATCCTGGAGAGGAATCTTTTTTTTTAAAAAAAAAACTTCACTCTACCGAGGGGACCCTGCAAAAATGTTTGAATATAGCAAGGAACAAGAGGAAGCTGAATGCTGGGGAGAAAATTCAACATCTACCCAGCCAGACACTGACTTGGTGTAGCGCATTAAAAACAGTGAAGCGGCCAACAAAAATTCCATGAAGCCCCTGTGGTCCATTGGCATAGGAAAGCGAGACAGCTGGGATGGAAGAACCAAGGGAGTAACACTCACCTGGGGTAACCATAAACCCAGGTGGAAATTGGAGCTGGAGGCCCTATCTGATCAGGAAGAATGGGTCGAGGAACCACCAGCAGATGACTGACTGAAATGGTACATAAATAGGCTCATAAAAGAAGCCCTGGAGGACCTCAATGTGAGGGATGGACGAGGCCACCAACGTAGAAGAGTGAGGGAATCAGAAATTGGGAGAACCTTAGCCATCACCCATGATCCAGTGAAGAATGATTGGGCAGAGAAACAAGCCGAAGGTCCAGCAGCCATACCAGGTGTTAAGCCTGGGTTCCCCAACCAGGGTTAGGTAGACAAGCTAAACAGAATGTGCAGCGTTAGTCAGATAGGCACACAGATAAATGAGTGAGCTAAGCTTGTATGTTTATTAACATACAGTAAAAATAACAGATATGCTTGTGTTATCAAGAATATATTTTATTCCATTATAAGTTAATAGCATAGTCAAATAACAGTCCAATATTCATTTACCATGTAGTCAGTCCATTCAGGGATATTCAGTTAGCAAAGTCCATGTAGAATATCCTATGTCAGTTCACTTACAAATCAGTCCTTTGTTGTCTCTCCCGTTCGAGCAATGCAGTCTTGATTCCAAGCAGTAATCAGGGATCATCAAAGCCAGAGAGAGGAGCGAGCAAGCCGTAGTCTTGCTACTTTTATATTGTTTTCTTAACCACTCCTTTAATTGCTATTTCACAGTTAAAGCTGTATACACTCTAACATACACTAACTATGATTCATAGTTATTATTTCACCTAAACCAGTTAGGGTAAACAATGTTATCCCTAACACCAGGTACCCAACCCCCTGCTGCCCCAGAGCGGGGGATTAACTCTCCCCAACACAGGGACATGCAACTGCAGAGAAAGGTCCAACCATTGTGGTTAAAATTTGATGGTTAAAAAATCCCAGAAACTAGGATTTTTCCTGGTGAAAGTCCTCACCTACATGCAAGAATATGGGCAGAATTTCCCTCAAGTGAGAGTTATCATCCTGGCCCTAGAAGGGGCAGCAGCCAGATGGATGGTAACTCTCCACAAAGTCAATGCCCCAGAGCTGAGGAACTCGATCGATTCAAGATAGCCATATGCCATCGCTTCGAAGACCCCCTTGCCAATAGAAAAGCCCGCAACCGCATTAGAGTTGTAAAGCAAGGCCGTCACCCCGAACTGAGTACACTGAGGAATTCCATGACCTGGCTGGCCGAGTCAACTGGCCGTAAGTTATGCTTGTCTATTGGTTCTAAGATAGACTCAATGATGATCTGTATGTTAGCTGCCTGGCACGTGGGGCTCCAAACCGAATATGTACTGCATGTCCCCCAGAGAACTAAAAGAACTCAGAGCATTTATCGATAAAAATCTAAAAAGAGGTTTCATCGGAACTACCCAACCAAAAATAGCAGCCCCAGTATTATTCCACAAAAAGAAAGATGGCTTTTTGCACCTATGTGTGAATTGTCAAAACCTAAATGCCATCTGTGTGGAGAATATGTACCCACTCCCCCTCATGAAGAACATGTTAGCCCACCTCTCAAAAGGAATTTTTTTTCCAAAGTTAAACCTACAAGAGGCATACTACCACATTAGAATAAGAAAAGGGGATGAGTGGAAGATGGCTTTTAACACCCCACTGGGATGCTACCAATTTAAAGTGCACCCTTTTGGATTACAAGGAGCCTCTGCCATGTTCATGCAATTAATTAACAAGACCCTCCATGAATTTTTGTATAAAGGAGTTCTCATTTATCTCAATATTTTAAACTACACTGAGACAAAAGAACACACCAAATTACTTCGTGCAGTCCTCACAAAACTCCTAAACGCCAAACTATATGCAAAACTCTCAAATGTGAATTCCACCAAGAAAAAAATGACTACCTGGGATATAGAATATCCCACGAGGGAACACAGATGGACCCACAAAAAGTAAAAGCTGTCATCGATTGGGAGATGCCCCTTACTCGCAACCAACTGCAAAGCTTCCTGAGTTTTGCAAACTTTTACTCCCAGTTCATTCCATCTTTTGTCAATATCGCCTTCCCCATCATGTACTTGTTAAAAAAGAAAGGGGGGGGGAGAAGCCAAAGCCAGGCAATCCCTTACTTGGACGATGCCAAGTAATGCCAAGCGGCATTCGAAAAACTTAACTGTTCTCAGCAGAACCAAATCTGAAACACCCAGACCCTGAACAACCATTTGTTATCCAAGCAGACACTAGTGATGTAGCAGTTGGAGCAGTTCTACTCCAAAAGAATGGACATGGACAGTTACAACCATGTGTTTATATTTCCAAGAAACTGACAGAAACCAAACAAAGGTGGGCTATATGGGAAAAAGAGACATATGCTGTGCGAAGGGCACTCTTCACATGGAGACATTTCCTAGAAGGGAACCAAATCCCCTTTGAAGTCTGGACTGATTATAAAAATCTAGAAGCCCAAGGAAACTAAAAATCAAGAAAACTCCACGGAAACTCTCAGAAAAACAAGCAAGGTGGGCTCAATATTTTAAATGGTTTAATTTCACTCTCAAATATTTCCCAGGGAGGAAAAATTTATTGGCAGATGCCCTGTCCAGAAAACCCCAATACAACAGCAAAAAGATTGAAGTTATGAAACCCATGATCCAACCAACCCAACTTGCAGCCAAAATAATCACCCGGGAACAAGAGAAGAACGAATCACTGTCTGACAATACAACAACTTCAATATTTAAGGAGGCACTACTTAAGGACGACTGGGTCCAGGCTAACAAAGACACTTGCTTATTCAAAGATGGTCTAGCCTGGGCAGGAAACAAACTTTACATCCCTGCCAGCCAGAGGATGGACCTCATGAAACGTTGCCATGAATCAAAAATAGTGGGACACTTTGGCTTTGTAAAAACCCTGCACTTCATCAAAAGACAATTTTGGTGGCTATCTCTCAAAAAGGACATTGAAAGCTATGTTGCAAGTTGCCCCATCTGTGCTGCTGCAAAAAGAAGACAAAGGAAATCTCCTGGACTTTTACAAACAGTGGCAAAACCTTCAGCACCCTGGAAAGAGATTTCTATGGACTTTATAGTGGAGCTCCCTGAAAGTGAAGGAAATACTGTCATTTGGATTGTAACTGAACTTTTTTCAAAACAGGTTCATTTTGTACCATGCCAGAAGATCCCAACAGTCAAGACCTTGGCAAAGATGTTTTAAATACACATTTATCACCTTCATGGAGCTCCCCAAAGGATTATCTCAGATATAGGTGTATCACATCCACATTTTGGCGGGCATTTTTAAACCTATTAGGCTCCACCCAGTTGTTGGCATCGTAAAATCAACCCCAGAATAACAGCGGGGCTGTGAGATCAAACAATGTATTAGAAGAATATTTAAGATGCTTTATTAATTACCAACAGGACAATTGGACTGATCTCTTTCCTTTTGCAGAGGTAGCATACAACTAGGTTCACAGCAACACTGTTTTCACCCCATTGCAGGTAGCCACAGACTAAGAATTCAACCTCATGCCGGAACTACCCATCAAAGAACCCGAAATTCCTACCCTTAAGGAGTGGATTAATAATTTGCAAGCCACTGGGCCAGTGGTCTGACAAGCCCTACAAGAAACTAAAGCAGCTTTTAAAGCTCAAGCAAACAAAAAACGCTGCTATCCTAAACCACTCCAAGTTTGGGACAGCGTATATTTCTCCATAAAATATCTAAAATCATTGCAACCCTCTAAGAAACTATGATCAAAATTCATTGGGCCATTTACCATCTCCAGAATTATTAACCCTGTTACGGTAGAGCTTCTACTTCCCAAAACAGACAGGTTCATCCAGTATTTTACTGTAGCCCCATTTTGAAAATAAAGATATCCTTGATTCGCGCACTCACTGTGGTTCCACACAATATTTAGCAGCTTGGAAACACCTGTCTTCCTCAGAAGACGAGTGGGTAGCCAAACAACATTTAAAAGCACCCACATTACGACAAAAGTTCCACCTGAAATACCCTCACTAACCATCCTAAATTGTAAATGTAACACATGTTTCATGTTTTTCTAGTTGGATTTATCAAACTTTTGAGGAGGGGAGGATATCGGATCCATGTATCTGCCTTTCTTCAATTGAAGAAGAAGGGGACGGGGGAGTTGGTACAAGTAATCCTTTTTGGCGTAACCTAAATATATAAAGCCCATGTCACACTGCACCAACGGATGGAAAGAGGATGTAAAACGGAGAAAAACACTTGCCATCCATTGGTTAACGCGACGCATCTGTTCTATACTCACTGCATCCGTTTTTCATCCTCTCTATCTGTCCAGCATCCGTCTACTGACATTTCATCCGCTCAAAAAGTTTTGAGCTGCTCAAAACTTTTTGAGCAGAAAATGTATCCAACATGTCCATTCTGCATCTGCAACGCATATGGGAGACATCCATTCTGCATCCGTCGACATCCGTTACACGTCCGCTACATCCGCTAGGCATCTGCTGTGCATTCGCGCAGCTCAAATCCGCTCCAGCGGTAAACGGACACAGGGAGGAAGCAGAACGGATGCAGAACGGATGCGCAGTGTTAGTAGCACGGACGAAGAAAGGATGAAAGCGTATGCAGTTCGCAAAGAAAGCATAAAAATGGAAAAAACATTCGCAGAGGGGACCTATCTCAGATATTAAGGATGTCTAGATGATGTCTAGAGGATGCAAAAGGACACATAGTGGAAAACCTATATTGCCTATAAAAAGGGGGAGGAACTCACTTGGATCTCACTTTCAGCCCAGCAGCCCAGCTGTGCAGACCTCTGCAGACTTCATCTGCCTCTTGCTCTTCCACAGCATCCAGTCATGTCCACCATGGATCGTAACACAGTCCTTTTGGTAGCCACCATGGTTCTGCAACAGTGTGAAGCCATCTACAGGCTCTTTCAACTCTACTATGGGAAGAAAAGGAGGCAGCCAAGAAGCGTCTGGGTCCCAAGATGGATCGCCAGAAGAGCAGAGTACGGACTGTACAAAAAGCTGATGGTGGAGCTCAGGAATGAAGACACTCATGCATTCCAGAACTTCATGAGGATGCCTCCAGCCATGTTTGATGAAGTTGTGCAGCGCCTGACACCCAGGTTGACCAAGCAGAGCACCAACCTCCGGCCCAGCCTGGAACCTGGGCTCAAGGTGGCACTGACTCTGCGCCACCTGGCGTCAGGGACCACCTACAGGAGCATGTAGTACGGCTGGAGGGTGCCACACAACACCATCAGCATTGTGGTCAGAGAAGTGGTGCAGGCCATCATCTAAGAAAACCTGGAGGAGCTCCTCCAGTGCCCCTCCACTGAAGAAGGCTGGAAGAAAGTTGTAGAGCAGTGGTATCAGAGGTGGAACTTTCTCCACACCGTTGGAGCCATAGATGGGAAGCACATGGCCTGCAAAGCGCCAGCCAAGTTGGGGTCCACTTATTTCAACTACAAGGGCTTCTTTAGCATCGTCCTCTTCACCATGGTCAATGCTGACTACAAGTTCATGTACATCGATGCTTCATGCAACGGGTCAGCTTCAGAGGCCCAGGTATACAACGCCAGTGACCTCAAGGAGGGGGCTGGAATACAACCTCATCATGGGCTTCCCAGATCCATTCCCCCTGCCCAACGACACGCAAGATGTGCCCTACTTCATCGTGGGGGATGATGCCTTCTCCCTCAGAACCTACCTCATGAAGCCATACACTTCCAGATGCCTCACCCGTGAAGAGAAGATCTTCAACTACAGGATATCCAGGGCAAGGCGGGTGATGGAAAACGCCTTTGGCATCCTGGCCAACAGGTTCCAGGTACTTATCACCACCATGCAGCATCACCCAGAGACCATGAGGAGGATCATGGAAGCTTGCTGCATCCTGCACAATCTCATGCGCACCCACTACCCAGTCTTGCAGAACAGGCTCGTGGACCTCCAACAAGGCAATGGGGACATGGAGGCAAGGGCAAAACCTGATAGACACTGAGGATGTGCAATGCCCCAACAGAGCTTCACGTGAAGGGAAGAAGCAGCACAACCTCCTGAAACACTGGTGCAACTCCCCAGCTGGAGCAGTGGAGTGGCAAGACAGGATGATAGATGATTAATGGATGCTTCCTTCAGCCTGTCTCATCACACTGATGAGATTGGGTCATGTATGTTGGATGGGCCTACAATGAACAGGGCATTTAATAAAGAGTTGTGTTTATGTTGACATGTGTGGATGAATGCTTACATTGTTATTGATAATGAAGGGCCATAGGTGTGGCACCTGGGAGGGTGGACCATACAGTCCCACTATGCTTGAACTGGAGGTTTATCTATCCAACAGCTATCTTAACCCATCCCACAGCGATCTTAACCCATCCCACAGCTATCTTAAACCATCCCAAAGGTATCCCTGCCCATCCCACTGCTATCTCAACCCATCCCACATCTATCTTAACCCATCCCACAAGCATGAAAAGGCTAAACCATTTCTAAAAGTTTCCACCAAGACTTTATTTCCAAAAATAAATGAAGCAAGTATGTGAAGCAAAGATAATCTTTATTAATAACAAGCTGTAAAAGAAAAATGACCCAAGTCAAGTGTCCAAATAAAGTCAACAGGTAGCCACCCTGTCTCTGGCACTCTTCTTGGTCACTCAGAGGTGTGTCCAGTCTCAGGGGTGAAGGGTCCAGGTGCTGTGGAGGTGGCTGCTGCTGGAGTGCTGGTCTGAAGCCCCACTGGGGTGCCTGGCCCCGAGAGGACAACAGGTGACATTGTGTTGAGGAAACTCTCAGACAGCTGGCTCAGCCCTGTGATGTTGAGAGCTCCTTCCTCCATGCCATGGGATGTCAGTCCCAATACCGACGACAGATGTACTGAGGCCGGGCTTGGCTGTGGGGTGGAGGAAAGAGCAGTGTAGTGGGGCTGTCTGGTCTGCAGCTGGGTGAGGACTGGCTTGGGTGGCAGCAGTGGCGTGGGTGGCATCGGTGTCGTCGGTGGCATCATTGGTGTGGGTGACATCATTGGCGTCGGTGGCATCAGTGTAACCGGTGGCAACGGTGGCGTCCGATGAGCCTGTGCCTGGACTGGGAAGGGTTGCTGCCTGTGTTGCTGGACCTCCTGGTAGCCATAGCCCTGGTAGGTGAGGGCCTGTGGAAAGCCTTGGAATTGGAGGGGCATCACCTGGGGTGGAGGAGCAGACCTGGACTGGGTGGGAGCAGGAGCCTCTGGATCTGGAGGGTTGTGAAGCAGCTCTGTGATCCGGTCCTTCACCACCTGGTACTGGGGTTCTGCCATGTCCACAAGGGTCTGGTTGACATAGGTGAGGAAGGGCTTGCGATTGGAGGATGGGGCGTTGGTGTGTACCAGCTGAGAGAGGATATCTATGCTGCTCCAGATGGTGTCCCTGATCTCCAGCAGGACAATGTTGCTCTGTCCCACCTGTCTGGCTCTCTGCCTTTCTGTGGAGGTGGAACTGGGGGTGGATGCAGGTTGGACTGTGGTGGAAGTGCCGCCTCCTTTCTCCCGCTTTGGCAGGGAGTCCTCCACGTGCTCCACCACAGTTAGAACAGCTCTCAGCGGGTTCTCCGCCGTGGGACGCTCCACAGAAACCTGCCTGGAGACAGGAGCTGACTCTCGGCTGGAAGAGGACTGGCTCTCAGCAGGCTGCCTGAGAGAGAGGGTTGTTAGAGGGGCTGCTCCTCGGTGGCGGATATCACCCTCCAGGAAGCTGCACTTGGCCATGACATAGGTCTCTCTGTCCGACAGCTAGACTCCTGCCTGGCCAGATTTCTTGAGGTGCAGCTTCCCGTACCAGGTGTGCATATGTTTCCACCAGCTGAGGAGCACCTCCGAAGTGTAGCCCAGGCTCTCCACCTTCTCTCTCCAAGTAGTCTGCTTCCTTTTGGTGTCCCTATAGAGCCTGTGTCACTTCCGCCAAAGATATTCATTCACTCTCAGCCACTCCAGCACTTCATCCTCATGTTCCTCCTCGATGGAGTATTGCCTCCTCTCCCTTTCTCGCGTCTGCCTCTTCCTCACTTTGGCAGGACCACATGGGGTTTCATCAGAGGGGCTTCCAGGTTGTAGGGGCTGCTCCTCCACACCACCAGCAGCAGCAGCACCAGCAGGATCATCATCATCAGCAGCAGCAGCAGCAGCAGCAGCACCAGCAGGATCATCAGCAGCAGCACCAGCAGCAGCACCAGCAGGACCAGGATCATCAGCAGCAGAGTAAGCACCAGCAGCGCCAGCAGCACCCAGAGCACGAGCAGGACCAGGAGCACCAGGAGCACGAGCAGGACCAGCAGGATGAGCAAGACCAGGAGCACGAGCAGGACCAGCAGGATGAGCAAGTCCAGGAGCATGAGCAAGACCAGCAGGACGAGCAAGACCAGGAGCACAAGCAGGACCAGCAGGATGAGGAGCAGCTTCAGCAGAGTAAGCACCAGCAGAAGCACCACCGCCAGAAGCAGCTTCAGCAGAGTAAGCACCAGCAGAAGCACCACCGCCAAGAGCAGCATCAGCAGAGTAAGCACCAGCAGAAGCACCACCGCCAGAAGCATCATCATCAGCTCCTCCAGAAGCAGAAGCAGCAGAAGCCCCAGCCCCAGAAGAGCGAGCCCATGCTACAGAAGCCCTAGCAGAAGCAGAGTGAGGGCCAGGGGGTGGGAGGGTGGCCCTGTCCCTCTTGCCAGGGCTAGCAGCAGATGGCTGAGGCTTTCTCTTCTTCCCCATGGTTGTGGGGTTGCTGGCTGGCAGCAAGGCTGGCAGGCAGGCAGGCAGGCAGGCAGGCAGGCAGGCTGGCAGGAAGGCTTGCAGGAAGGCAGGCAGCAAGGCTGGCAGGCAGGCTGGCAGGCAGGCTGGCAGGAAGGCAGGCAGGCAGGCTGGCAAGGCAGGCAGGCTGGCAAGGTAGTCGATGTGTCTGGAAGCAGGTCTTTCCTCTGAATGGTGACCTGCTTGGGAGCTGCTTCCCTTTATATCCATGGGGCTGACACAATGCATCCTCCCCGCATGCACAGTAAACGCTAGGCATCCGCTAGGCTTCCGCTGTGCATCCGCTTCATCCGCTCGGCGTCTGCTCTACATCCGCTCTTTCCATTCTGTGTCCACTTTGCTGCAGCCCCCCGGAAGCCTTGCGGATATGCCATCCACTCCCATCCACTTCCATCCGCTAGGCTTCCGTGGAGCATCCGCCCTGCGTCCTCCCCCTGTCCATTCCTTTCCGAGTTATCCGGGCTGGTTATGCAAATTCTTGCCCCTTTTGAGAGCGGATTACATTGGATGGAACATTTTTCTCATCCGCTATGTCCTTTTTACAAACATTTTGCATCTGTCGGCCAGTGTGACAGGGCCTTTAAATCTTATATTGATTCTGTATAACTTGCATTTGATTTCCAACTGGAGGAGTGGAGTCAGATGTCCAGAAACTTGTCACCTCTTGAAGAGATAACAAGATGAGAAGGAACTATAAAAATTCCAGCTCTGGAAGACACTCCTGGGAACTCTGCTAAGATACATTTCCAGAGAAGGGGAGGGGGAATTAACATGTTGGTTCTTTGTTTGACTAAATCTACATCTGAATAAGGGAAGGGATTTTAACTTCCTTTATGTATGACTGTCTGCCTGGGGATACCTTAGACTCTGCTTTGCCTTGTGTTGAGATAAAATCCCTTTCAATTAAGGATTCCTTTTGAAACACATGTTCTTCAGAAGTTCATTATTTTTGATTGAAGGGAAAAAGTCCAATGCTTACCACAACTGAATGAGAAACTGATGGTGACCTTCTACCACTGTACCATGGAGAATATTTTAACTTACTTCGCCTGGTTATGGTTTGCCAGTTGCACAGTGGCAGATAGGACAGCACTCCAGAGAGTTAATGTCATTGCCCAGGATCATGGGTTGCCCTTTCCCCCTCTTTGGAAGAGCTTTATAGCTCCCACTGCCTTAAGAAAGTTCAAAACATTCTTAAAGATCCATCTCATTCTGGGCACCCTTTTTTTAACAATTACCTTTTTTGAACAATTACCTTTTTTTGAACAATTATCTGGCAGATGGTACAGGATAATAAAAGCAAGGACAAATATGCTGAAAAACAGCTTCTATTCCAGGGCAGTAACTATATTCAATTCTACTTTTTAATGCAATATTAATGCAATATCGGGTTTTCAATTCAATTGTATAGAAGTGAAGGATGTGTGTTTGTGTTTTATTTTTATAGTTATAATGTACACTGAAGATGACATTTAATATCATTGTACAAGGTGCAATGACAATAAAGTAAACTAAAAAACGAAACTAAAATATACAGTCCTTACACAGGAATGAAGCCAAATATATCTACCAAATTTCCTTACTGGAATTAAAGTTATTATATGATCCAGAGATATCCTGTAAAAATGTATCTGACAATGTCCAACACATTGAATCACAAGGAACTTCCTTGTTTTTGCTTATGTCGCCAGGAGTTTAATATTGAGTATATTGTTCATAAAAGTCTTGAAGCCAAGATGTGGTATAAGAGTTTAAGGCCCTGTCACACTGCCCAACAGATGCAAAACGGACACAACGGACGAGCAAAATGTTCCATCCATTGTTATCCGCTCTCAAAAGGGGCAAAAATTTGCATAACCAGAGCGGATAACACGGACGCGGGGAGGATGCAGAGCGGATGGAAAATGGATGCGGAATGGAAGCCTAGTGGATGGAAGCAGATGAGAGCGGATGGCACATCAGCAGGGCTTCCGGGGTGCTTCAGCAAAGCGGACGCGGAATGGAAAGAGTGGATGCACAGCGGATGCACAGCGAATGAAGCGGATGCAGAGCAGAAGCCTAGCGGATGCATAGCGGAAGCCTAACGGATGCCTGGCATTAATTGCGCATGCGGGGGGGGATGCATTGCACAAGCCCCCCGGATATAAAGGGAAGCAGCTCGCACGTGGCCAGCATTCGGAGGAAAGACCTGCTGCAGGATACATCGAGTCCTTGCCTGCCCTGCCTGCATGCCTGCCTGCAAGCCTTGCTGCCACCCTTCCTGCCAGCCTGCCTCCAAGCCTCCTGGCCAGCCTCCCTGCCAGCCTTGCTGTCTGCCTGCCTACCAGCCTTGCTGCCAGCCTGCCTTCCAGCCTCCCTGCCAGCCAGTCTGCCTGCCAGCCTTGGTGCCTGCCTGCTTGCAAGCCCTTGCTGCCTGCCTGCTTGCCTGCCTTCCTGCCAGGCTTCGTGCCAGGCTTCGTGCCAGGCTTCCTGCCAGCCTTGGTGCCAGCCTTCCTGCAAGCCTGGGTGCTAGGCTTCCTGCCAGCCTTGGTGCCTGCCAGCCTTCCTGCCAGCCAGCAACCCCACAACCATGGGGAAGAAGCGAAAGTCTCAGCAACCTGCCGCCATCCCTGGCAAGAGGGACAGGGCAACCCTCCCGCCCCCTGTCCCTGACTCTGCTTCTGCTGGGGCTTCTGCTGAAGCTGCTCCTGGCAGTGGTGCTTCTGCTGTGTACTCTGCTGAAGCTGCTGCTGGTCCTGCTGGTCCTGCTCGTGCTCCTGGACTTGCTCGTCCTGCTCGTGCTCCTGGACTTGCTCGTCCTGCTCGTCCTGCTCATGCTCCTGGTCTTGCTCGTCCTGCTCATGCTCGTGCTCGTGCTCATGCTCCTGGTCCTGCTGGTGCTGCTGGTGCTGCTGGTGCTGCTGGTGCTGCTGGTGCTGGTGCTCCTGGTCATTACTCTGCTGCTGCTGATCCTGGTCCTGCTGCTGCTGCTGCTTCTGCTGCTGCTACTGCTGTTGCTGCTTCTGCTGCTGCTGATGATGATGCTGATTATGATCCTGATGATGATGATGATGATGATGATGATGATGATGATGATGATGATCCTGCTGGTGCTGCTGCTGGTGGTGGTGTGGAGGAGCAGCCCCTACCACCTGGGAGGCCCTCTGATGAGGGCCCATCTGGTCTAAGCAAAGGGAGGAAGAGGCGTATGCGGGGACGGGAGAGGAGGCAATACTTCATTGAGGAGGAATACGAGGATGAGGTGCTCGAGTGGCTGAGAGAGAATGACGATCTGTGGCGGAATGGACACCGGCTGTACAGGGACACCAAGCGGAAGCAGGCTGCTTGGAGAGAGAGGGCGGAGAGTATGGGTTACACTTTGGAGGTGCTCCTTGGCTGGTGGAAACATATGCACACCTGGTACGGGAAGCTGCACCTGAAGAAATCTGGCCAGGCCACGGTTAAGCTGACGGACAGAGAGACCTACGTCATGGCCAGGTGCAGCTTCCTGGAGGGTGAGATCCGCCACCAAGGAGCACCAGGAACCCCTCTATCTACCCTCTCTCTCCAGCAGCCTGCTGCGACCCAGTCCTCTTCCGGCCGAGAGTCAGTCCCTGTCTCCAGGCAGGTTTCTGTGGAGCGTGCCACAGCTGAGAACCCGCGGACAGCTGTTGTCACCATGGTAGAGTGCGTGGAGGACTCCCTGGTGCGGTGGGAGAGAGGAGACATCGAGTCCACCACAGTCGTGGCCGCATCCACCCCCCCCCAGCTCTGCCTCCACAGAAAGGCAGAGAGCCAGACAGCAGGAGGGGCAGAGCCACACTGTCCTGCTGGAGATCAGGGACACCATCCGCACCAGTATAGATCTCCTCTCTCAGCTGGTCAGCACCGACTCCTCATCCTCCAACCACAAGCCCTTCCTCACCTATGTCAACCAGACACTCAAGAACATGGAGGAACCCCAGTACCAGGTGGTGAAGGACCGGATCACGGAGCTGCTTCACAACCCTCCAGACCCAGAGGAACCTGCTCCTACCCAGTTCAGGTCTGCTCCTCCACCCCAGGTGATGTCCCTCCCATACCAAGGCTTCCAACAGCCCCTCACCTGCCAGGGCTATGGCTACCAGGAGGTCCAACAGCACAGGGAGCAGCCCTTCCCAGCCCAGGCATAGAGTCATCGGGCGACACCGTTGCCACCGGTTCCACTGATGCCACCGATTCCACCCATGACAATGATGCCACCGAGGACAGCGATGCCACCCACGCCAGTCCTCACCCAGCTGCAGACCAGACAGCCCCACTACACTACTCCTTCCTCCACCCCACAGCCAAGCCCGGCCTCAGTACATCTCTCATCAGTACTGGGGCTGACACCCCATGGCATGGACGAAGGACCTCTCAGCATCGTGTGTCTGAGCCAGCTGTCTGAGAGCTTCCTCAACACACCGTCCTGTTGTCCTCTTGGGCCAGGCACCCCAATGATGATACAGACCAGCACTCCAGCACCACCCACCTCCACAGCACCTGGACCCTTCACCCCTGAGACTGGGCACAGCTCCGAGTGACCAATAAGAGTGCCAGAGACTGGGTAGCTGGCTACCTGTAGAGTTTATTTGGACACTTGACTTGGGTCATTTTTGTTTTACAGCTTGTTGTTCAATAAAGTTTATCTTTGATTCACACACTTGCTTCATTTGTTTTTTTAAAAAAAGTCTTGGTGGAAACTTTAAAAAATGGTTTAAGCCTTTGCATGCTTGTGGGATGGGTTAAAATAGCAGTGGGATGGGCAGGGATACCTGTGGGATGGGTAATAGCTGTGGGATTGGCAGGGATACCTTTGGAATGGGTAATAGCTGTGGGATCGGTAAGGATAGCAGTGGGATAGATAAGCCTCCAGTGCAAGCATAGTGGGACTGTATGGTCCACCCTCCCTAGTGCCACACCTATGGCCCTTTATTATCAATGATAATGTAATTATCATCCACACTTGTCAACACAAACACAACTCTTTATTAAACACCCTGTTCATTGTAGGGCCACCCAACATACATGGCCCAATCTCATCCGTGTGATGAGACAGGCTGAAGGAAGCATCCATTAAGCATCTATCATCCTGTCTTGCCACTCCACTGCTCCAGCTGGGGAGTCGCACCAGTGTCTCAGGAGGTTACGCTGCTTCTTCCCTTCATGTGAGGCTCTTTTGGGGCCTTGCACATCCTGCGTGTCTATCAGGTTTTGCCCTTGCCTCCATTCCCCAGGCTCCATGTCCCCATTGGCTTGTTGGAGGTCCACGAGCCTGTTCTGCAAGACCGGGTAGCGGGTGCACATGAGATTGTGCAGGATGCAGCAAGCTTCCACGATCCTCCTCACGGTCTCTGGGCAATGCTGCATGGTGGTGAGAAGTACCTGGAACCTGTTGGCCAGGATGCCAAAGGCATTCTCCACCACCCGCCTTGCCCTGGACAGCCTGTAGCTGAAGATCCTCTCTTCACGGGTGAGGTGTCTTGAAGTGTAGGGCTTCATGAGGTTGGTTCTGAGGGAGAAGGCATCATCCCCCACAATGAAGTAGGGCACATCTTGCGTGTCGTTGGGCAGGGGGTCTGGATCTGGGAAGCCCACCATGAGGTTGCCTTCCAGCTCCTCCTTGAGGTGACTGGTGTTGTATACCTGGGCATCTGAAGAGGAGCCGTTGCCTGAAGCATCGATGTACATGAACTTGTAGTCAGCATCGACCATGGCAAAGAGGACGATGCTGAAGAAGCCCTTGTAGTTGAAATAAGTGGAGCCCGACTTGGGTGGTGCTTTGCAGGCCATGTGCTTCCCATCTATGGCTCCAACGGTGTGTGGGAAGTTCCACCTCTGATATCACTGCTCTGCAACTTTCTTCCATCCTTCATCAGTGGAGGGGCACTGGAGGAGCTCCTGCAGGTATTCTTTGATGATGGCCTGCACCACTTCTCTGACCACAATGCTGATGGTGTTGTGTGGCACCCTCCAGCTGTACTGCATGCTCCTGTAGGTGGTCCCTGAGGCCAGGTGGCGCAGAATGAGTGCCACCTTGAGCCCAGGTTCCAGGCTGGGCCGGAACTTGGTGTTTGCCTTGGTCAACCTGGGTGTCAGGCACTGCACAACTTCATCAAACATGGCTGGAGGCATCCTCATGAAGTTCTGGAATGCCCGAGTGTCTTCGTTCCTGAGCTCCACCATCAGCTTGTTGTACAGTCCGTACTCTGCTCTTCTCCCCATCCATCTTCAGACCCAGACGCTTCTTGGCCACCTCCTTTTCTTCCCGTAGTAGAATTCACAGAGCCTTTAGATGGCTTCGCAGAAGGATGGTGGCAGAAGGATGGTGCAGAAGGATGGTGGCTGCCAAAAGGACTGTATTACAATCCACGGTGGACATCACTGCATGCTGTGGAAGAGGAAGAGTCAGATAAAGGCTGCAGAGGTCTGCACAGATAGGCTGATGCTCTGAAAGTGAGATGCAGGTGAGTTGCTCCCCCTTTTTATAGGCAGTATAGGTGTCCCTTTCCATCCTCTCGCATCCTCTAGGCATCCTTAAAGCCCATGTCACACTGCACCATGTCACACGGATGCAAAGAAGATGTAAAATGGGCAAAAAAGCTTGCCATCCATTGGTTAACGCGATGTACTCACTGCCTCCGTTTTGCTTCCTCTCTATCTGTCCAGCATCCATTTATTGATGTTTCATCCGCTCAGAAAGTTTTGGGCTGCCTAAAACTTTTGCGTGGAAAATTTGTCCAATGCATCCATTCTGCATCCTCTAGGCATACGGGGGACATCCGTTCTGCATCCATTACGCATCTGCTATATCCGCTAGGCATCTGCTGTGCATCCGCACAACTAAAATCCGTTCGAGCGGTAAACGGACGCAGGGAGGAAGCAGAACGGATGCGCAGCGTTAGTAGCACGGATGGAGAAAGGATGAAAGCGGATGCAGCTCATCCGCTCTGCATCCGCTCTGCATCCTCTACGCATCTGCTCTGCATCCTCTACGCATCCTCTACGCATTGTCTACGCATCCTCTGTACATCCGCTCTGCATCCTCTATACATCCGCTCTGCGTCCTCCCCACGACCGTTCCTTTCCGTGTTATCCGCTCTGCTTATGCAAATTTTTCCCCTATTTGAGAGCGGATAACAACGGATGGAACATTTTGCTTGTCCGTTGTGTCCTTTTTGCATCCGTTGGGCAGTGTGACATGGGCTTAATATCCGAGATAGGTCCCCTCTGCAAACGTTTTTTCCGTTTTAAATGCTTTGTTTCTGTGCTGCATCCATTCTGCATCCATTCTGCATCCGTTCCGCTTCCTCCCTGCATCCAAACGGATGCGAGTTGCGCGGATGTGGAACGGATGCCTAGTGGATATAGCAGATGCATAACGGATGCAGAACGGATGCATAGCGGATGCGTAGCGGATTCAGAACGGATGAATTGGATACATTTTCTGCACAAAAGTTTTGGGCAGCTCAATACTTTTTGAGCAGATGAAACGTCAATAGACGGATGCTGGACGGATAGAGAGGAAGCAAAACGGAGGCAGTGAGTACATCGCATTAACCAATGGATGGCAAGCTTTTTTGTCCATTTTACATCCTCTTTGCATCCGTTGGTGCAGTGTGACATGGGCTTTAATTCTAGGCCTAATCTTTCTTATGCTTAGTTTGATGCAACAAATGTTTCAGGATAGAAAAACTTAATAGACAAAATAAAGCTAAAGGTTTTCCTATCTTGTCATATCTGAATCTAGGGCAAGGTTCTTCAAACTTGGCAAGTTTAAGACTTGTGGACTTCAACTCCCAGAATTCCTGAGTTAATATGACTGGAGGAGGAATTCTGGTCCACAAGTCTTAAAAGCTGTCAAGTTTGAAGACTCCTGATATAGGAGGTCGTGCTCATATTCATTTCTTAGCCAGAGGAGCCAGATTGCCCAAAGACATTTCCGTGGTCATCTGGCCAGCATGCCAAGGTGCATAGAATGATGTTAAAAATGTATTTGCATGCTTTCAAACTGCTAAGTGGGCAGGAGCTGGGGCATGTAATGGGAGCTCACAACATTGTGCAGTGCTCGTGTCTCAAACGCAGGCTTGTCAGCATTCTAGTTGTTTAACTGCTGAGCCATCATGCCCCCAATAAACAAAATATTATTTTGTTAATATTAAATAATTCTACAAAAGAGGAAGAGGGATTCTAAATCAGAAATTAAATCACAAATTAATGTTGGTACTGAAGCTAATAGTAAAAGTAATACATATAATTTATGTTTATTTCTGTATTTTATGGTTGTTTATGAATATTTAGTGTCAATATTTTTGTGTTTTCAGTATATTGACCTCTGTACAGAGATGAGATTCAGCCAGTTCAGACCAGTTCAGGTGAACCGGTTGTTAAGATTCTGTGCAATTTGGTGAACCAGAAAATCTCATCATAGGCTGGCCCCACCCTGCCTGCCCGCACCACCTGCCCCTCACTATCCCACCACCCATCTCTTACAGACACTTCTTTCTTGCCTTGTCTGCTTTGGCCACTTGCTTGCCAACTGTCGCAGCTCACCTAGGCCCTAGACCATGTGCCACTCACAGCCCAGCTGGTCTCTGGTTCCCTTGCCTGCTTTCCTGGCTCCCCTGGCTCCCTGAGTGCAGCTCGTCTAGGTCTGCTCCAGTACCCTTGCCTGCTTTCCTGGCTGCCAAGCTGTCCCAGTTTGCCTAGACCCTAGACCACATGGCGCTTATGGCTCAGCTGCTCTCTGGATTCCTTGCTTTCAAGCCTTCCTTGCTCCCTAGTTTTAGATAAGTAAGTTGCTGTTTTACTTTATGCCTCACCTTTACATGTTGCATGCATTCCTTGCAAGAAATCTATGCTCGCTGCCCATGCTCGCCTAGAACCCCTGGCCTTAAACTATGGCCCCCCAGGCCAAAGCAATTTATCTGGCTTGTGGCCTGCCATGCTCAATTGAAAGGTCATGGGGGAGGGCTGCATGGGCTCAGGTGGATAAAGCGGTTTGGGTTCTTATCTGTAAGTTCTATCTGGAAAGCACTACAGTGGAGAGAAGCCGGGTTGAATCTCCGGTGTCTCAGATCTTGCAGCTGCTTCTTCTGGCCCTTGGTGGTGGGTGAATCTTGTGGCTCGGGGAAATGTTCCATGTGCTGTCCCAAGAAACTGGCCCGACCTGGCTGCTTCTCTCTGCTGCAGCTCTTGCTGGTGGCCTACCGGGAGAATGTCTTGTGCAGCCCAGCAAAATTTAGTAGCCATGAGCTGCCTCTTTGGGTTTGGACCTGCAAGTCCCATCCAGAAAGCCCTGCGGTAGAGAGAAGCAGCCAGGTTGAATGTTGCTTCTCTCCACTTGCAGCACTTTTTGGATGAAATTTCTAGATTTTGCTGTGCTGTGCAATACGCTCTCCCAGCAGGCCACCAGTAAGAGCAGCAGCAGAGAAAATCAGCAGGGTTGGGTCAATGTCTCAGGGTAGAGAGCACATGGAGCATCTCCCCAAGCACCTGAGTCACACCCAGCACCAACAAGGGACAGAAGAAGCTTCTGTAAGATCAAATAACATCTTACAACCATAGTACTTTTTCCAGCCTTTGTTGGTGCTGGTGGCCTGCCGGGAGAGTGCTTTGTGCAGCACAGTGAAATTTAACAGCCATTAGTCCCTGCTTTCCTCTAGACTTCCCATCCAGAAAGCACTGCAGTGGAGAGAAGCAACATTCAACCTGGCTCTCCCACTGCAGCACTTTCCGAATGGAATTTACAAGTCCAATCCCAAAGCAGTGGGTCAAGGCTGTTAAATTTCACTGTGCTGTGCAAGATAGTCTCCTGGCAGACCACCAGCAATGTTTAGAATATTGCAGTGTAAATTCAGCAACAGAAAAGTAAACACAGATGGCTGAGGCTTCATTTAACTTCTTTATAAACATATAAAGTAATTTTTACAATACCAGTTGTAGATTTTTCCAACGTGGAGCAAACTCAAACAGAAGCAGACAGTTACAGGTTCAGAGCAGAGCTAGTTTTCAGCAAGCAAGTTAGTTTCTCTTTCACTTTAGAGCTGAGCACAGAACAGAGATATAAACCACGCCCAGATTCTCTCTTTAAGTTTCAGCCCTCAATTCAGCTCTCATTGGCTGACCTTGTTACTAAGCTCTATTCCAGTTCATGAATATACTCTGACAAGCAAGAGCAGGGGCAGAAAGAAGCAGCCGCTGACTCAGAGAGCATGTGGAACATCTCCCCAAGCACCCGAGGTACACCAGCACCCACAAGGGCCACAAGAAGCGGCTGCAAGATTAAGGAACATCTTGTGGCCGCTGCACTTCTTTTAGCCCTTGTTGGTGTTGGGCAAGCCTTGGTCACTCAAAGAAACACTCCACTTCCTCTCTGCCCTGAGACAGTGGCCTGACCTGGCTGCTTCTCTCCACCATTGCTCTTGCTGGTGGCCTGCCAGGAGAGCATCTTGTACAGCACAGCAGAATTTAGCAGCTGTGAGCCACTGCTTTGGGTCCTGTGAGACCCAGCTGGAAAGCACTGCAACGGAAAGAAGCAGCATTCAACCTGGCTGCTTCTCTCCGCTGCAGCACTTAGATGAAACTTAGAGAAAAGTGGTGGTTCACAGCTGCTAAATTTCACTGTGCTGCACAAAATGCTCTCCCGGCAGGCCACTAGCAAGAGCAGTGGTGGAGAGAAGCAGTTGATGACCCAGAGAGCATGTGGAGCATCTCCCCAAGTCCTAAGGCACATCAAGCACCAACAAGGGCTGCAAGAAGCAGCCACAAGATCAAGCAACATCTTGTGGCTGCAGCACTTCTTATGGCCCTTCTTGGTGCTGGGGGAGCCTTAGTCGCTCGGAAGATGCTCCACATGCTCTCCTGAGACACTGGCCCAACCCAACTGCTTATCTCTCTATGAAATGTTTTAAGAAAGCCAGTTTTCTTTCCAAACTTTAATTTTCATCACTCAGAGAAACATCTTATGTGTAGCCTGATAATGTCCTTTTGGTTTTGCTTTTTGAAGATGCATGTCTCAAGCAGGGCTTTCCATATGGTGTTTGACTTGGTTTGTTCTACCATTTCAGAAATAGAATGGTTTTGTTTAGAAAGATGAATCTTTGGAAAGGAAAGAGGGAGAGTGAGGAAGGGATGGCAACTAGCAATCATGAACAATGTTAGGAAACCAGGCTGCATAAACTGTATAAACAAAACAAATTTTTGTTCCCGGCTAGAAATGTTGAAAGAGTAAAACATTGAAAGAATCAGTTATCAGTTATCATTTACCCTTAATTGATTCCAAGGTTATTCGGTAACTTCCCATTTTTGTGAATAAAGTATTTTTTAGCAATAAAGTTTTCAGAAGCATTTGGCATAGTTTGAACAGCACTTGGCTATGAATAGAATAGTAAGAGGTACAATTTTTTATTATCTAAATTCTAATTAAGTTTCCATTTCATTCAAGAAACTTGTTTAAAATACAATAGGCAATAGGCATATACTTTGATCTGCCTCTTCATTTACTTATAGGGACTTTTGTAGCTACGCTTCATATTTGTAACAGCCTCTATTATTGAACAAAGCTAGATTTGCTTAATTAACAAGAAGCCATGTATTAGAAGGGGTGTTTTGACTGAAGCCCAAAGAAACAAATTTCCCCTTTGAAATTGCTTGCAGTCCTGAACCCTCCAGATTCATTAAAATGCCTATAAATCGAATTACAACAAAAAGGGATGAGATGTTTGTTCCCAACCAGAGCCCTTCTTAGAGGTTCTGTCCACCTGAGCTCTGGAATGTCTGGATGTGGCTATTCTCTCTAATTAAATAATTAGTTACCATCTGCTCTTATGCTAGTAGATGCCACAATTCAACTGGAATGCTGATGGAACGCAACAGGAAATCTCTCTTTCCCTTTTAAACAGGGGATAAGGTTTTCTGCTGTGCAGTGCTTTGAAAGAGAAAAAAAACTCATGGCCTTTTTATCATTTCAATAACTGCAGCAAAATAATGACATGAAAAAGAGTTCAGCTGCATCAGGTTACTATGATACTGCATTAGTTGGTCATCATTAATCTGAGCAAACAAAGAGATGAAGCGATGGCAGATCTATGCAAACTGAGCACAGAGGCACTTAGAATAAAATATCTCTAATGCATCGGCCTGTACATTCCCTGCCAAGCTTACTTCACTGGTTTCAGGCTTTTCAGACTCCACAAGCATTACACGTGAAAATGTGTTATTCTGCTCCTTTGTTGCTTTCAGGGCTTTCCAGTCCATTAGACTTTTTAGGAATAAACAAACTCCTAATGTCCTTTGCCTCTGAATATCTAGATGCTCTGCTTCACTTTACAGGGAAAGACTACCTATCTGCAGGGCTCCAGGTGAACTATCAGGAGGGTCAAAATCTACAAGAGAGAGACTGGCAGAGAGAAACAGCTGGGTTGAATCTCCGGCTTCTCATCTGTTCCTTGATCTTGCGGCTGCTTCTTCTGGTCCTTGTTGGTACTGGGCGAGCCTCAGTCGCTTAGGGAGATGCTCCATGTGCTCTCCGTCCTGAAACACTGGCTTACCCAGCTGCTTCTCTCCTCTGCAGTTAGACTGTAATAGTCAGCCAGCCTGCCTCTTTATGATCTTTTTTTTTTTAAGAATTGTTTTTAAAATTATAGATTTCATTTTACTAAGTGTTTGGGAAATCTTTTCACTTGCAAACAATGGTTTAAGAAGATTTAGCGAATTGAACTACTTGAGAAAATATCACTTGCTCTAAAATGAAATAGAAAAATATTACATTGCCAGGAATGGCAGGGTTCAGTCTTTTCCATTCTTAACAAAATGAATACCATTAGCATATATGAAAAATTTAAATGTAAAGGCCAGATATAATATAGAAGCTATTATATATAGGGCAATGTAATGAAACATTAATCCTAAAACTTCTAAAAACAATAACATATGATTTATCTTGACTAATTTCACACACTGGTTTCCAAAAGATTTGGGCCAAGCAGCCCAATAAAATATCTATTCAAATACTTATAAATGGAATTTTTGGCCAAATGAGCAGTTGTAGCAGCATTATAAAAAGAACCATGAATGCAAAGGTACCAATACCACAAATCTGAAAATAAATTTCAAACAAAGCTCACAATGTCTACTCAACAATTTTGAAAAAGAACAAGACTGGAGTCACAAAAGCTGCTCAGCTGAAATGTTCTTGAACTTTTTAGGGTTTGGACTGTGAATATAATTCACAATAACTTTGACACAATGTATGAGTCCACACAAATAGGATTATCATGTTAATCCAAATACATTGTAACAGAGAGAGCCTGGGAGTTGAAATCTTAAAAGTTGCCAAGTTTGAAAATATTGACTGAGGGGTCCATGCTACATTGCACTCTGAGCTTGGCTGTCTGTTGGCGGTGAATCAGAATCAGAGAGAGAGAGAGAGAAAAGAAGAGAGAGAGATTGAAATCTAGCGAGCAATCATGGGGCATATCTGAATTAATGGAGCCTTTCAAATTTTCTGACACTGAGACCAATCAATCAATGGAACAGAAGTTGCCTTCAGAAGCTGAAGGAGCTTATCACTGTAAGCTTTCAATAAGAGATTGGACTGCCATCTGTCAGAAATGGTGTTAGGGTCTCTTGCTTGGATAGAGGGTTGCACTAGACTAGATGACCTACAAGGTCCCTTCCAACTGTATTAATCTGTTAAAATAAGGAAAAGGGAGGAATGAGCCCAGCATAGACCCAGATTTGGAAGGAACCCTATACCATTTCAGACAATTTGTATTTGTACATTACAAATTGTCCATATCAATGGATGCAAACAGACTGTACATTGTTGGGTAAACACAGATATCTCTTCCGTGACCTACAAGCCTCAACTTACAACCACAATCAAGTCCTAACTACAACATTGTTTTATTTTTTGCAGCAGCCTTAACAGGATGAAAAGGCAAAAGAGTTTGACAGATTTCTTCAGTAAGAAACCAAGATCGAAATCAGATACAATATAACTGACCTTGGATGATCTAAAATAGTCACAAACACAACCACTCCAACTTGGAGAAAGCAGCATGTCAATTACTGAAAGAACCAATAACTCTGAAATGGAAAATAATCTTCCTAACTGCTAGACATTACAAAAGTATAACAAAGAAAAATATGAGGGACTGATAATTTCCAACAAAAAGTTAGTTTGCAAGTATTGTGAAAAATATGACTTCACAAAAGAAAAAAGTGTTCATCTGTCAAAAGAATGGTTATAGGTAAAATTTGGTTATTACACTTGAGAATATAGAGACGAACTGAAGCCATTTTGTGTTCGCAGTCTGAACTTTTAAAAGTTCAGAACAGTTATGAAATGTGTTTTTGCTAGGCAATTATGCTAGATTGCAAAACTATGTACTTGGCTTATGTCAGAGATATGTTCTAGGGTGCTTTGACATTATATAGTCACATTAAGAGAAATTAATGACCCTATTATATTCTTCTGGTATTTGAATAACAGGAAATCTGGAGATAAATCTGAATAAAGAATGTTGATAATTTTCCAGTGTCAAGTGGGGGCACTTTTGTGGAAAGACCCACAACTTTCCTATGGAATTCTATTTATTTTTTATTTGGAAAACAAGATGTGCTATCGAACTGGTTTTTTTTTTTTTTTTATTTTATTAATTTTCTACAAACAGACAAATGTACAAAACATTAAAAACATCTACTCTCATGTATACTTCCGGTGTATCGGTTGGTTCATCAGTTTTGTGCATTCATTTTATAGTGTCAATTACAGTTATATTGCATAACCACTCATATTGTCAATCCATATTCTAATATTAC
>BLBF01000017.1:52528430-52575902 GCA_015471245.1 Laticauda colubrina | reverse complement strand
TAACATTGTTTTTTTATCTTCTCCCAATTTAACCACAAAGACTCCCGTATATAATGTCTTCTGAAATACCCCTGTGTTTTAGTTCCCTTGTACCATAAAAAAGCATGCCAGCCCAACAGTAAATCATGTCCTTCTAATGTCAACAATCTATGTTTTCTTAATGTTATCCATTCTTTGACCCACATCAAACTTGCAGCTTGATAATACAATTCCCAATTAGGCAGGCCAAACCTCCTCTATTTCTAGCATCTTGCAAAAGTTTTAACTTTATTCTCGCTTTTTTACCTTGCCATATAAACTTCAACATAGTTTTATTTAAATCTTCAAAATAGTCTTTTCCAAGTCTAATTGGTATTGTTTGAAAGAGAAATAAAATTCTAGGTAAAATATTCATCTTAATTGTTGAAATTCTCCCTATTAATGACAATTGTAAATTTTCCCATTTCTTCAAATCTGTAATTATCTGTTGTTTAAGTTTAATATAATTATTCTCTTTTAATGTGCTACATCTTGCTGTCAAATATATCCCCAGATACTTAACCTTGTTTGTAATTTGAATTTTCAAAAGATCTGTCAGTTCTTCTCTTTGTCTCAATAACATGATTTTTGTCAAAATCTTTGTTTTATCTTTATTTATTTTCAAGCCAGCCATCTCACCATATGTCTCTATCTTTTCCAATAACTTTAGAGCGGTTTCTAACGGGTCTTCCAGAATAAAAGCTAAATCGTCAGCAAAAGCTTGTAGTTTAAATTCTTCCTTTTTAATTTTCATTCCTTTTGTATTTTTGTCATCTCTAATATTTCTATTCAACACTTCCAAAGTTAATACGAATAACAAAGGAGATAGGGGACATCCTTGTCTTGTGCCTCTTCTTATATTAATAAGATCTGTAAATTCTCCCTCCATCATTACCTTTGCTGTCTGTTTATTATATATGGCTTCTATTGCTTGAATAAATTTTCTGGCAAAGCCCATCTGTTCCAATAGTAATAACATAAATCTCCAGTTCATGTTGTCAAATGCCTTTTGAGCATCTAGGAATATCAAAGCCATTTGTTTTTCAGGATGAGCCTCATAATATTCCAAGGTATCCAAAATTACTCTCATATTGTCTCTAATTTGTCTCTTTGGCAGAAATCCATTTTGATCTGGATGAATAAAATTATTTAAATATTTTTTCAGTCTTTCTGCTAAGATTGAAGCAAAGATTTTATAATCTGCATTCAATAAGGAAATAGGTCTATAGTTCTTAATTTGCAAGGGGTCAGCCTCTTCCTTTAAAATAAGTGTAATATAAGCCTCTGACCATGTTTTGGGTGTCATCTTCTTTAACATAACTTCATTCATAATTTCTAACAATGGGGTGTTCAATGATTCTTGAAATTTTTTATAGAATTCTGCCAGAAGCCCATCTGGACCTGGTGCTTTCCCATTATTTTGTCTTTTAAATGCTTCATTTAATTCCATCATTGTTATATTGCTTTCTAACATTTCTTCAGTCTCTTTAGGTATCTTCGGTAAGTTAACATTCTGTAAATACTGTTTAATTTTTTCCTCATCAATATTCTCTTGTTTACATAGTTGTCCATAATAATCTCGAATAATTTCCTTTTTCTCCTTATTACCACAACAAACTTGACCTTGATCATCTATTAGTTTCAATATTTTTCTTGATTCTTTCTCCTTTCTCAGTTTATATGCTAGCCATCTACCTGGTTTATTTGCATCTTCAAAATAATTCTGTTTAGAATTTCTAATTTTCTGTGCCAGTTCTTCTTTCTCTATTAATTCCATTTTATGCTTAATTACATCCAGTTTCAATTTAATATCTTTTTTCTGTGGTATTTTCTGTAATTCTTTTTCAAGTCTTATATATTCATCTTCCAAGGCCTTGGAGGTTTGTCTTTTCCTAATATTCTTTTTTCTTGTATAGTCTATTATCAAACCTCTTACATATGCCTTCATTGTATCCCAAACATTCTGTATTGAAGTATCTTCTTTTTTATTTTCTTTTAAAAAAAAAACCAATTCCTTCTCCATCCATTGTATAAAGTCTTTCTCCTTTAAAATAGTATTGTTTAATGTCCATCTCGATCTTTTTTTTTGTCCCTTCCATTTAATTGTCATTGGACTATGATCTGCCCAAGTACTTATTTCAATATTTGTTTCTTGAATAGTAGATATTAATTCTGTTGAGATCCAAATCATATCTAATCTGGACCATGATAAATGTCTATTAGAGTAAAAAGTATATTATTTAGTTTTAACATTTCTTTCCCTCCAAATATCTTTTAAGGTTAATTCATCTGTCATTTTAAAAAAAGATTTAGGGAGAATCTTTCTATTTTGTTTTGTTGTTGTTGTTATATAGTCCAATTTATTGTCCACAATTCCATTAAAGTCTCCCATCATGATTATGCTAACATAGTCCAGTCTAATTATTTCCATATGTAGTTTTTTATAAAACTCTTCTTGTTTATCATTCGGAGCATAAATTGCAATCAAGAGTATTTTTTTATTATTATCCATTATTTCCACCATTAATACTCTTCCATCTTCATCCGTGTAGATCAGTTTTGCTGGAATATCTTTAATGTAGAGAACCACTCCTCTTTTCTTACATTGAATCAAAGAAGTAAATATTTTGCCTAATTTTGGCTGTACTAACAAATGCTCATGTTGCTTTTTAATATGAACTTCCTGTAAGCAAATTATATCAAATTTTAATTTCTCTAATTTGTGAAAGGTTTTCTTTCTTTTAACAGCTGAATTAAGTCCATTTATATTCATTGTAATCAGTTTTTTTTCTTCCATGATTATGCTTTATATTTAGGTCTAACAGCTCTCGTAGCTCTCACTTCATGTTGTTCATTACTGTCTACCTGTCCACCTACAACTCCTTTCTCTTTTTCAATCTCCAGTTGTTCCTCCTGAAACTCAATTAACGAGACCTCTTTCTCTGCCTCCTCTTTTTTTCTTCCGAAAAATTCTGCATAGAAAAGTTCTGCTTTTTCAATCGAATCAATTCTATGTCTCTGCTCTTGCCACGTAAAAATTAGTCCTTCTGGTATCAGCCATCTATAGTTCACTTCATTTTCCAGTAACATTTTGGTCAAAAATCGGTATTCTCTTCTCATCTCTCTCACTCTTCTAGGTATTTGTTTTAAAACCACAATCTCTTTGCCTTTATATTTCAATGCTTTCTCTCTTGCCACTTGTAATATTTGTGTTCTGATGGATTTTTTGGTAAATCTAATATGTACTTCCTTTGGTAGTTTATTTCTCATCGCATATCTTGTATAAACTCGGTATATCTCATCTACTCCGTCCATCATCTTTTCCTCGGTAATTTCCAGAAGATCTGCCAATATTTCTATCATTATCGCAGCCAAGTTTTCTCCTTTTTCCTCTTCTATATTTTGGAATCTAAGATAAAATTCTGATCTTTCCATCTCCCACCTCAACATCCCATTTTTTTCTTGTTCTACCACTGTTAATCTAGTGTCAATATTTCCAATCTTCTCCTCTCTCTGTTTTCCTTCTTCCTCAATTTTTTGAAATCTCTCCTCATACTTTCCCATCATTTGTTTAAAATTTTCATCAGATTTCTCTATTTTTTTATCCATAGTATCTATTTTTATCTTAATATCTTGAATTCCTTGCATGATCATCTGTAAATTTACTTTTTCTTGTTCCTTATCTTGTTTCAACATTGTCTGAATTAAAAGTTGTCCTTCAAGTGGTGGGGAAGCAGAGGTAGAAGCAGAAACGCCGAATGATTTTGGTTTCCTGCTCATTTTAATATTTCCAAGGCTTCAATCTCTCTTTGACTTTGAATCCAGCTGGTATAGTAACCAAATATAGTCCAAAAAAATCAAAAAAAGGAAATCCAATAGTAAAAAGCCCAAAACCAAAAAAGGAAAAAGGAAAAAGGAAAAAGAAAGGTCTTCAGGTTCTTCTAGACCCTAATCCAATTGAAATAAATGGAAGAAGCGAAGAAGCAAGAAAAAAAAAAGAAAGAAAAGAAAAAGAAAGAGCTCTGAGGCTTTCCCTTTAAAATAAAAAGCAAAAATACTAGAGTTAAAATTTACAAAAAGGCTGGCGAGTAGGAGTTTCAAAGGTATATATATATATATATATATGCACTGTACACTGCACTTTATTTCTTTATCCAAGGCTCTTATTATGACTGTCTTCTCCAGCAACTTCAAAGCCAAGCCTCAAATGTTGAAATATTGATAAGAGTCCAAGAGAGCACCTGTAATAATATTTTACTGTATTCTCCCTCTATCTTATCACATTAAAATGCCCTTGAAAAGAAGTGCTTTTCTCCCCAATTCAAATAAAATATTTTCAAGCCTCTAGTTGGCAGTGTTGCAGTATCTCTTAATACTCTTTCCCCCCCCAGCCAAAAGAAAAAGTATTTATAAAAAACTCAAACAAAAAGAAAAAAAAGATAGCCAAAGGGAGCCTCTATCCTAAAAAGAAAGTTAAAAAGATAAAAAATAAAAATCAAGTGAAGAATAAAAATATATATAAGAGAAAATTCAATCCGGTTACCTACAAAGTCACATTAAAGTCCTCAAAGAAAATAAGAAAAAAAAAATCCAAGTCTCAATTTGACATCACTTAAACGCCGCTTAACCAAGGTTCAGTCAAAGAAAAATAAAGTCACAGATTTCTTCTTTGTTCAGGGTGTCCTTTCAAGTCTTAATCAATTTATAATGCAAAAGAATTTCTCACCCAACCGATACACGCTCATTTAAATCCCTTTCTTTCCGGAGCTGTCCCGACTTCAGCAGCTTTGAAGGCTGCCTTTCCGCTTCCAGCAAAAGGGCTTCTCCCAGATCAAACCAGAGATTTTGCGATATCTCTGGGATCCTGGGACTGTGCCCTTCACAATCCCCGTCTCTACGGAACGGTTTAGGTCCGTTAGAACCGACCAGGGGCGAAAATATCAGTTACGATCTCAGAGCCCCGAGATCGCAGCTGTAACACCGAGACGTAGCTCTGCCTTCTCCCGAACTGTTTATATAACAATATTTGGATATAAATATGTGGTCTTTACGAGAAGAGGCATTGTCAGGCTCCAGAACTTTTCCCATTCACTCAACTAGAATGAATTTCTGAAAACGTATCCAAATGTATCAAAAAGAAATTCTTTATTAAGATGAGACAATTTCTGTAGGAGTTCAAAGCAGCGTCTGAGGTCTCTCAGGCATACAGGGATACATAAGGGAGTTTAGAACCTCTCCCCTTATCTCGATATGTATTTAGTGAAACAAAAGCCAGTATGTTAATTCCTCCACACCCCTCTTGTAAGGAATGATCTTTTCACAGTTTCCCAGGGCATACCTTATTTCTCCCCACCCCCTTTTTTGAATGAACTATTCAAGAGATTCCCAAAGTACAATCTCACTGTGGAATTTTTATGACCTTCTAATCTCCTGGTTGTGCCTCTCAGAGGTGATAGTTCTGGCCAGCTGGCTTTTCTCCCTCCATTGTATCATGTGTGGGTTATACAAATTCGATATAAGATTAAATATATCCAGGTTACATCAAGAAAGGATTTCTTTATCAGCCTCCCCTCTCTTTTCTTCTTCCACTGACATGACAGATACATAGATCTGACAGGCATCTCCTCATACTATAACCAATATGTGTTAAAGGTTGGTCGATACTGCAGTATCTTAAATAGAAGCCAGTTACACATTTCAGCATATCAAGTCTGTTCTTTCATTTCTGCTCTTACTTATCACAGTTTTGGTGAGCTGTAGGAGACAGGACGAGGACTTTGGAGGGTTGGTTTTTCTGGACAGCAAAAAGGGGCCCACCACTGCTCTTTCTATGGATTTTTGTGCTTTAGAAAAGCTTCCATCCAGGGGACTTGCTCCTGACAACCTGCGTCTGGTTGACTGATAGCTAGGACCATGCTGGCTTCCAGTGGCCACGAGCTGAGGTGCACCAGGGAATCAGGTGAGCTCTATCTGGGTTTTTAAAAATATGTATAGATATCTATATAAGAGATTGTATTGCAACATTTTTATAACATTTTTTTCCATTTTGAAACATTTCACATTTTTTTTAAACAAAGAGAAACAAAGAAAAAAAGCTTGTATATTTTTAAATCGGGTTTGGTTTGCCTGGTGTGAAGTGTGTGTGAGAAGTCTAAGTCTGTGCTGTTTCACTGTTGTTTTTTTCTGTCATTTCCTGTGAAGAAGGAGGGCAGAAATGGAGAATTGGAATTCCTGGTTAAAGAAACCCAAAGTTGCCAGTGAAGTTCCTTCAATGTTTTTTCCTCTCAGGGAGTTAATAAATCAATGGAACGAGACATGGTTGGCTCCGTATACAAAGCCCCTAGATAAGATATGTTAATTGAACTTTGTACAGCTCAATGGCTGAATCATATTTTAAAACCTCCTAATTATAGTTGGTCGAGGTTTGGGGAAATCTGATGTGTATTAGATTAATGCTTTGAAAGATGTTTTGACTAGAAAGAAATTAGATTCTCAGTTGCCTTTTGTAGTGCCTTGGTATCATGTACAATATACTGATCCATTCCCTCCTCTTGAGAAAAATAAGAAAAAGATTTTGTATGCTAAGGAAAGTGATAAATGGGATCCATTAGATTATGCTGGTCGTGTACGTCCTCCTTATAACATAGCTGAGTCTGTGCATGATGATGTGGGGGAGAAGGGGGAGAAGTCTCCCTGCTGTTTCACAATATAGAGAGTTGAAATAGGAGCTGGATTCATTGGCAGTTGCAGGACCTTCTAGTGGAGCAGTAACTAGATCCAAAGCGAGAAGGAAACAACAGATGCAATATGCATTACGTGAAATGCCTAATGGACTGACATCTGAGGAAGTCCCCAGAATGACGTTTGTGAATGTCCCACTTACATCCTCAGATTTAAGGAATTATAAGTTATCTATGCCATCTCTACAGACTGATCCAATTTCCTTATCGGAGAGTCTGGATTTGTTTTTAGGACCAAATATTTATACTTATGTGGAATTACAACTTATTATGGGGTATTTATTTACTCCCGAAGAGAGAGGCCAGATCCGATGGGCTGGCATAGCATATTGGAATAAGACACAGGTGGGTGTGGTAAATACAGGTGGGTGTGGTAAATACTATAGATGGTGAGGTGAAATTTCCTTTGGTAGATCCTGGGGGGGATGGGCAGAATCCAGAGGATAGAGTACAGATGATGGATATGAAGAAACTTATTGTGCAAAGTGTGAAAACTGCTGTACCACAGGGGAGATATTTAGCTAAAGCTTTGGAGGTAGGTCAGTTGAAAGATGAGTCCTTGGCTGAATTCTTGAATAGAATCAAGGATAGTTTGAATAAATATTCTGGACTTGTTCCAGAGACATCAGAATATCAGGCTTTAATGAAATTACAATTTGTTAGTAAAGCCTGGCAGGATGTGCAGAAGAAATTGCAGAAGATAGAAAGATGGGCTGAATCAGACATAGCTACTTTGTTGCAAGAGGCTACTAAGGTTTTTATTGGTCCTGATCTTGCAAAATCTCATCAAAAATCTCAGATTATGCTTTCAGCATTGAAAGCTGCTAGGCTGAGAAAGTAGACAAGCCAATTGGACTGGTTGCAGCTAAAAAATAAAAACAGAAGGGTTGGAGCTCCATCAACTGGAGATAGATGGAAGCGTCCTTAAAAAGGAAGGAGAGGATTTCTTTCCTTGAGTAGGAATAGAGAGATGAAAGGGAGTAGGCAGTGTTTTGCTTGTGGTAAGGAGGGGCATTTTGTAAGAAATTGTCCTGACAAGCAAAAAATGCAATGGAGGAAGCAGAGACTGTATACCCTAATTGAAGATTAGGGGGGGTCAAGGGCTCCTGACACTTGAATCCCACCAGGAGCCTTTAGTAAATTTAAAGGTGGGACCTGAGGAAATAGACTGTATTTTTCTGATAGACACTGGGGCGGTTTGAACGTCTTTGTGTGAGTTACCTGAGGGTCTTACTCAGGATGGGAAAACAATGATAATCTCTGGTGTTAAGGGGGAACTCTTTGATGTTGCTATTGCTGAAAATGTGTCTCGAAAAGGAGGACATTCTGAGATAACATTGGATGTTCTGTATATCCCTGAAGCAGATATGAACCTTTTAGGATGAGATGTTTTGTCTTTATTAGGATGTGAGCTTATCTTTTCTGCAGAGAAATGCATTGTTAATTTACTGACTGATGAACAGGAGAGCTTTATAGATTCTATAGTGTGGGAAGCAAAAGGGAACAGAGGTGTTTTGAATATTACACCTGTGGAGGTGTTTTAAAAGAGGGTGTTGAGCCAGTGAAGCAGAAGCCATATAGTATTTCCCAAGAAGGGAGATAAGCCAGTGAAAGAGTGTCTATTGAAGGATGGATTAATTGAGCCTGCAATGTCACTATATAATATACTTATCTTACCTGTAAAGAAACCTGATAGTTCTTATAGATTGGTAGCTGATCTTAGAGCCGTTAATAAATTGGTAGTTGAAAGACACATTATTACACCAGATCCTTATACTTTATTGGGGAGAATTCCATGAGCATAAATATCTTTGTGTAATAGATTTAAAGGATGCTTTTTGGACATGTCCTTTGGCTGAGAACGAGAGATATTTTTGCTTTTGAATGGACAGATCCTGATACACACTGAACACAACAGTATTGATGGTATATGTTACCGCAGGGGTTCTCAGAGAATCCTACTTTGTTTGGACAAGCGTTAGAGCAAGTTCTCAAAGGGTTTGAACCACCTGTGGGAATAACAATGTTGCAATATGTGGATGATTTGTTGGTTTCAGGTAAGAAGAAACAGGAGATAGAGAAAGGCACAAATGCATTGTTGAATTTCTTAGGACAACAGGGCCCGAGAGTTTCAAAAAGATATTGTAATATGTGGAATCTGAGGTTAAATATTTAAGGCCCTGTCACACTGCCCAACAGATGCAAAACGTTTGTAAAAAGGACACAGCAGACGAGAAAAATGTTCCATCCGTTGTTATCCGCTCTCAAAAGGGGCAAAAATTTGCATAAACAGTGGATAACACGGAAAGGAACGGACGGGGGGAGGACGCAGAGCGGATGGAAAGCGGATGCGGAATGGAAGCATCCTTTTGCATCCTCTAGGCATCCTCTAGACATCCTTAATATCCGAGATAGGTCCCCTCTGTGAACGTTTTTTCCTTTTTAAATGCTTTCTTTGCGAGCTGCATCCGCTTTCATCCTTTCTCCGTCCGTGCTACTAATGCTGCGTGTCTGTTCCGTGTCTGTACCGCTTCCTCCCTGCATCTGTTTACCGCTGGAGCGGATTCGAGTTGCATGGATGTGCAGCGGATGCCTAGCGGATATAACGGATGCGTAACGGATGACAACGGATGCAGAACGGATGTCCCTCGTATGCCTAGAGGATGCAGAACGGACGCGTTGGATACATTTTCCACTCAAAAGTTTTGAGCAGCTCAAAACCTTTTGAGCGGATGAAATGTCAATAGACAGATGCTGGACGGATAGAGAGGAAGCAAAACGGAGGCAGTGAGTACAGAACGGAAGCATCACGTTAACCAATGGATGGTAAGTGTTTTTCTCCATTTTACATCCTCTTTCCATCCGTTGCTGCAGTGTGACAGGGGCTTTAGGACATTTAATTACTCATGGAAGTAAGAGAATAAATCCAGAAAGAACTGAAGGGATAGTCAGACAACCTATACTGAAAACTAAGAGAGAAGTTCATAATTTTTTAGGGTTGTTAGGCTATTGTCATATTTAGATAGATAATTATACAAATAAGGTTAAGTTTCTCTACGAGAAATTTTTGGATGATGAACCATGGGAGGTTGTATGGAATAGTGAAGAGGTGGATAAAATCAATATACTTAAAAAAAGTCTTGATACAAGCCCTGTACTAAGTTTGCCTGATTTGAAGAAACCTTTTCATTGATTTGTAGCAGTAGAAGATGGAATAGCTAAAGGTGTTCTAGCTCAGGTCTGGGCTGGGAAGAAGAAACCTGTAGCATTTTTATCAAAATTGATGGATCCTGTAGTGCGTGGTTGGCCTTTGTGTATATAGGCAGTGGCAGCTATGGCTACATTAGTGGAGGAAAGTAGGAAGCTATCTTTTGGGAGTGCTTTAGTGGTAAGCAGTCCACATCAGGTGAGAACAATTTTAATGCAGAGAGCACATAAATGGTTTACACATGCTAGATTATTGAAATATGAAGCAATTTTATTGTCTCAGGAGGATTTGCTTCTCTCAACTGACAGGAATTTAAATCCAGCTGAATTCAGGAGAGAAACAAGAATGGGATAATATAGAAAATGATTGTATTGAAGCTATAGTTTTACAGACTAAAATAAGAGAAGATTTGGAAGATAGTTCAATAGAGGGAGGTATTAATTTGTTTATTGATGGATGTTCTTGAGTAGAAAATGGTAAACGTGTGAATGGGTATGTAATTGTGAATGGAGATACATCTGAAGTATTGGAAATGGGCAGATTGCCTGCTGGATACTCTGCACAGGTGTGCAAAGTATTTGCTTTATTACAAGCCTTGAAACTTTTAGAAAACAGATTCCAAATATGCCTATGTTATTCTACAAACTTTTGGAAAAATTTGGTTAGAAGGATCCCTTATTGCAAGTAAAGGAAAAGAAGTACAAGTAAATCTTATGAAAGCTGTATTAAAAGATGAAGTTCTGGAACATTTAGCTATAATCTATGTTGAAGCTCATAGGAAGGGAAATTCCAAAGAGATTTTAGGAAATAAATTAGCAGATGAGGCAGCTAAAGAAGTTGCCCATATGGGGAGAGAAGTGAAGCTAATGATTTTGATTCCTGTTTTGGAATGGGATGTAGAACCAGTTTTCACTGATGTAGAAGAAAAACAGATGAAGTTAGAAGGTGCTACTTGTGTTGATGGAAAATGGGTAACAGACAATGGTTTACAAATAGTAAATAAGCCTATTATGAGAAACATAATAGAAAAAGTACATGAGGGTACTCATTGGGGAACACAAGCACTTGCTGATTTTGTGAAGAGAAAATATATTTGTAGAGGAATTTTACAATAACTATGCAAGTAAGTAGAAAATGTATGCATTGTGTACAAATAAATAAAAAGATGATGTGTAAGAACATACAAGGAGGAAGAGATTTAGCTGTCTGACCATTTCAGAGAATACAAGTTGATTATACTGAAATGCCAGCTGTTGGTACATTGAAATACCTATTAGTAATTGTTAATCATTTGATAGGATGGGTGGAAGCCTTTCCGTGTGCAAGAGCAAATACACAAATGACTGTGAAGTTAATCTTAGAACAGATAATATCTAGACATGGATTAGTTGAATCTATTGATAGCGATAGAGTTACACATTTCACTTCTAATGTGGTGAAGGGAATTATGAAGGGGCGAAGTATAGACTGGCAGCTACACCTGGCTGGTCACGCCCCTTCCTCAGGTAAAGTGAAGAAGAAGAACCAAACTATAAAAAACACCTTAAAGAAATTGATGTTAGAATTACAATTACCGTGGATGAAATGTTTACCTCTAGCTCAATTGCATATGCGTACTTGTCAAAGAATGGATGTTGGGATTTCACTGTATGAAATGATGTTTGGAATTCCTTATACTGAAAATGTTGGTATGCCTAGGATAGAACTTAAAGATATTTTTCTTGGAAAATATATACAAGGACTGTCCCAGTGTTTATCTCTTTTAAGGTCCAAAGGACTTTTGGCACAAACACCACCATTTGATTTCCAAGTGCATGATTTTAAGAGTGGAGACTGGGTCCTGATAAAGTAGTGGAGAGCTTTGAGAAAGTTGAGGCCTATCTGGGAAGGACCATTCCAGGTGCTGTTGACCACTGAATCGGCTGTGAGGATACTTGAGTAAGGTTGGACACATCATACGTGTGTGAAAGGACCTGTGGATCCGGTTCCTGTCTCAGGTAGAAGCAAATATATTTTTTTTAAAAAAAACAAATTTTATTGATTTTACAATTTAAAAAAAAAACCAAAGACACAACAACATAATAACATGTACATAATTAAAGGGTAGGGAAGAAAAAAAAAGGGGGAAAAAAGGGGATGGGAAAAGAGGACCGGGAAAAAAAAAGAAAGAAAATACAGAAAAGAGATTTTTTTAAAATATTCTTACTTTCGACAATTTGTGAGATCTTTTCTTCCTTTGGTTTTACTATCTCTAAACACTTTATCTTGACAAGAATTTATACATCGCTCATATAAATTTATCTTATTCTTTCTATCCTATATTATAAAATTCATCTTTGTTCTAACCACTTATACCAATAATTCCAGCTATTATAATATATTGAAGTTTCTTTGTTTTTTAGAGCTAATATTAATCTGTCCATTTCTAGACAGAAGCAAATTTTAAGAGATTGGACTTTTTTTTTTTTTTTTTTAGATAGCGGGTGTAGTGAGTTAATGTCTTGTTTAGTTTAGGTTCATGGAACTTTGGGTGGAAGAGTTGATTATTTGGTTGAGTGTAACACATTTTTTTTCTAATATTGCTGATTATTTTAAGACATGAAATAATAGATTGGTGTATACAGATATTATGTCCTTTAAGTGTGGAAGAAGATGAAGAAGTGGATGTAAAGCCCATGTCACACTGGCCAACGGATGCAAAAATGACACAGCGGACGAGCAAAATGTTCCATCCATTGTTATCCGCTCTCAAAAGGGGCGAAAATTTGCATAACCGGAGCGGATAACACGGACGCAGGGAGGACGCAGGGCGGATGCAAAGTGGATGTGGAACGGAAGCCCAGCGGATGGAAGCGGATGGGAGCGGATGGGAGTGGGTGGCACATCCGCAGGGCTTCCGAGCAGCCTCAGCGAAGCGGACGCGGAATGGAAAGAGCGGATGCAGAGCGGAAGCCTAGCGGATGCACAGCAGAAGCCTAATGGATGCTTGGCGTTCACTGCGCATGTGGAGAGGATGCATTGCGTCAGCCCCACGGATATAACGGAAGCAGCTCGGAAGCAGGTCGCCATTCAGAGAAAAGACCTGCTGCTGGACACATCGACTGCCTTGCCTGCCCTGCCTGCATGTCTGCCTGCCAGCCTTGCTGCCAACCTTGCTACTAGCCTTGCTGCCAGCCTCCCTGTCAGCCTTGCTGCCAGCCTCCCTGCCAGCCTTGCTGCCAGCTGGTCTGCCTGCCAGCCTTGCTGCCTGCCTTCCTGCTAGCCTTGCTGCCTGCCTTCCTGCCAGCCTTGGTTCATGTCTGCCTGCCAGCCTTCCTGCCAGCCTTGCTTCATGTCTGCCTGCCAGCCTTGGTGCCTGCCTGCCTGCCAGCCTTCCTGCCAGCCTTCCTGCCAGCCTTCCTGCCAGCCTCCCTGCCTGCCTTAGTGCCAGCCTCCCTGCCAGCCTTTCTGCCAGCCTTGGTTCCTGCCAGCCTCCCTGCCAGCCAGTAACCCCACAACCATGTGGAAGCACAGCAAGCCTCAGCCATCTGCTGCCAGCCCTGGCAAGAGGGACAGGGCCACCATTCCACCCCCTGGCCCTCACTCTGGTTCTGCTGGGGCTTCTGTAGCACGGGTTCACTCTTCTGGGGCTGGAGCTTCTGCTGCTCCTGCTTCTGGAGGAGCTGATGATGCACTCCAGCACCAGCCACCTCCACAGCACCTGCACCCTTCACCCCTGAGACTGAGCAACCAAGAGGAGTGCCAGAGACTCATTTTTGTCTTATAGCTTGTTGTTAATAAAGTCTATTTATGATTCACACACTTGTTTCATTTCTTTTTTTTAATAAAGTCTTGTTGGAAACTTTTAGAAATGGTTTAAGCCTTTGCATGCTTGTGGGATGTGTTAAGATAGCTGTGGGATGGGCAGGGATACCTTTGGGATGGGTAATAGCTGTGGGATAGATAAACCTCCAGTGCAAGCATAGTGGGACTATATGGTCCACCCTCCCAAGTGCCACACCTACGGCCCTTTATTATCAATAATAATGTAATAATTATCCACACATGTCAACATAAACACAACTCCTTATGAAACGCCCTGTTCATTGTAGGCCAAACAAACATACATGGCCCAATCTCATCCATGTGATGAGACAGGCTGAAGGAAGCATCCATTAAGCATCTACCATCCTGTCTTGCCACTCCACAGATCCAGCTGGGGAGTTGCACCAGTGTCTCAGGAGGTTGCGCTGCTTCATCCCTTCATGTGAGGCTCTGTTGGGGCCTTGCACATCCTCAGTGTCGATCAGGTTTCGCCCTTGCCTCCATTCCCCAGGCTCCATGTCCCCATTGGCTTGTTGGAGGTCCACGAGCCTGTTCTGCAACACTGAGTAGTGCGTATGCATGAGATTGTGCAGGATGCAGCAAGCTTCCATGATCCTCCTCACGGTCTCTGGGCAATGCTGCATGGTGGTGAGAAGTACCTGGAACCTGTTGGCCAGGATGCCAAAGGTGTTCTCCACCACCCGCCTTGCCCTGGACAGCCTGTAGTTGAAGATCCTCTCTTCACGGGTGAGGAGTCTGGAGGTGTAAGGCCTCATGAGGTAGGTAGGGAGAAGTCGTCATCCCCCACGATGAAGTAGAGCACATCTTGTGTGTCATTGGGCAGGGGTTCTGGATCTGGGAAGCCCACCATGAGGTTGCCTTCCAGCTCCTCCTTGAGGTGACTGGTGTTGTATACCTGGGCATCTGAAGAGGAGCCGTTGCCTGAAGCATCGATGTACATGAACTTGTAGTCAGCATCGACCATGGCGAAGAGGATGATGCTGAAGAAGGCCTTGGAGTTGAAATAAGTGGACCCCGAGTTGGCTGGAGATTTGCAGGCCACGTGCTTGCCATCTATGGCTCCAACGGTGTGTGGGAAGTTCCACTTCTGATACCACTGCTCTGCAACTTTCTTCCAGCCTTCTTCAGTGGAGGGGTACTGGAGGAGCTCCTCCTTGTATTCTTCGATGATGGCCTGCACCACTTCTCTGACCACAATGCTGATGGTGTTGGATGGCACCCTCCAGCCGTTCTGCATGTTCCTGTAGGAGGTCCTTGAGGTCAGGTGGTGCAGAGTGAGTGCCACCTTGAGCCCAGGTTCCAGGCTGGGCCGGAAGCTGGTGTTTGCCTTGGTCAACCTGGGTGTCAGGCGCTGCACAACTTCATCAAACATGGCCGGAGGCATCCTCATGAAGTTCTGGAACGCCCGAGTGTCTTCGCTCCTGAACTCCACCATCAGCTTGTTGTGGAGTCCGTCCTCTGCTCTTCTGGCGAACCATCTTCGGGCCCAGACTCTTTTTGGGTGGCTCCTTTTCTTCTCGCAGTAGTGTTCACAGAGCCTGCAGATGGCTTCGCACTGTTGCAGAACGATGGTGGCTGCCGAAAGGACTTTGTTACAATCCATGGTGGACATGACTGGATGCTGTGGAAGAGGAAGAGCCAGATGAAGGCTGCAGAGGTCTGCACCGCTGGGCTGCTGTTCTGAAAGTGCGATGCAGGCGAGTTGCTCCCCATTTTTATAGGCAGTATAGGTTTTCCGCTAGGCATCTTCTAGGCATCCTCTAGGCATCCTCTAGACATCCTTAATATCCGAGATAGGTCCCCTCTGCGAACATTTTTTCCATTTTAAACACTTTGTTTCCATTCTGCATCTGCTGGGCATCCGTTCTGCATCCGTTCTGTGTCCGTTCCACTTCCTCCCCACGTCCGGGCGGATGGAGTTGCTTGGATGCGGAACGGATGCCTAGCGGATATAGCAGATGTGTAACGGATGCAGAACAAATGCGTCGCGGATGCCTAGCAGATGCATAGCGGATACAGAGCAGACAAACTGGATACATTTTCTGCGCAAAAGTTTTAGGCAGCCCAAAACTTTTGGAGCGGATGAAACGTCCATAAACGGATGCTGGACGGATAGAGAGGAAGCAAAATGGAGGCAGTGAGTACAGAACGGATACATCGCGTTAACCAACGGATGGCAAGTTTTTTTGTCCATTTTACATCCTCTTTGCATCCGTTGGTTCAGTGTGACATGGGCTTAAGTCCCCAACAACTGGTTGTAAGTTTTGAAGTGTAAAACTACATATGTTAAGGTGGGTGGGGGCCTAGTCCATTAGTTAAAATGATGGGGATAGTGATTATTGCCTTATGTGGGGTAGGTATGGAAGCTACGGAGATATGGCCTGGTTATCCAGTAACATGGTAACAGTTATGTTTCCAGACTGCACCCAACAGTTCAGATTATGAAAGGCAGATATCACTGACATTAATGGAACCTATGGCTGAGGCTGTATCTGTGTAAGATCCACCTGAGATGATGGTTTGTATTTGGGGAAATAACCAACATGTAACCGCACATATGATATTGTAACTAATCAGAAGGATTTATCTAAAAGGATGGAACAATTATATGATATTTGTTTTAAGATGTTTGGCAGTTATACCCCTTCTTATATGAGACTTAGCTCTGGAAGAGATGTTATTTATGTCATTCATTGAATTAAGAAGTGCTCCGAAGAAATTAATGTTTTTGTGTGGCAGTCTAGCTGTTGCAAAACTTCCATTTACCTGGAGAGGTAGATGTACAGTGGGATATATTGAAGCTCCAAGAATTTTAAGTAGAGGAGTAAGAGATGTTAAAGAACAAGAATCTATTGAGGCTAAGTGTGAAAATGTTTTTTTTCTGGAATGAATGAGAATAGCTTTGAATAGTTCTTCTTTTTGTGTGAAAGGAGAGACTACAGTTACAGATATTATGTCTACTTGTTTTATAGGAGTTCCAGTGCCAGGAAAGTTTTTGATGAGTGAATCCAGGATTCTTATACATCCTGATGCTTATACTTTGTATAACTTGTCAAAAGTGATTACTTTGTTTGGATCTCCAGTGAAACCAATTAAATGCACAAATCAGAAAAAGTTGGTTATTGAAGTTGACAGTTTTTCCAGCTTATGATTGTGTAAAGTATAAATATCCAGAGAAAAAGCACGAAAAGACAGTTTATAATTTTTTGCCCACTGAAGATATTTTTCATTGTACAGAGATTCAAGAAGTGGAATGACACATGTGTTATATTTACCCAGAGGTTGTTTTATGTTTTGTGGAGCATATGCATATGCATTTATACCAGCTAATGCAATAGGTGGTCCTTGTACAATTGGTCATTTAATTACTATTCTAGCTACTGCTCATCCCAAGAATATAAACAAAAATACTCAATTATACCATGAAGTTATGAATTCTAGTTTTTATCATGATCCTAGGTTTTATAGAGAATCTGTACAGGATGATAGAGAAGAACATGAACATGTCCACGTTCAAGAACATGAGGATGCTTCTAAACCTGGAGAGCATAAGGAACCACAAATTATAATATATACTTCTCCTACAGTTAGATGGTCTATAGCCCATTGGGGAGATGAACATGAGCCTGTAGGTGAACATGTGAAGAAATATAGAAGTAAAAGATCAGATTTTAGTGATGCCTATTTTTCAGATTGTGATGATGAAGTAGTAGTTTTGTCTAAAATAGAAGCAGATGTTTTAGGAATATTTGCCTGGGGAGCTACATACTATAATAATATGCAGTTAGGACATTTAGCTTGCACTTTAGCTAAGAGTATTTATGTAACGTCCTCTGCTATTGCAGCTTTAGCTGATGAGATGGGAGAAATAAGGAAGTCTGTGTTACAGAACCATGTAGCAATTGATTATACAGTTCTTAGAATAGGTCTCGGATGTGAGGAATTTGAGGGGCTCTGTTGCTTTGAAATTAAAGACAAATCACAGTTTATTGAGTCTAAGCTGAAGGCTTTACATAATATAACTACTCCTTTAACTCATGTTACAGATAGTAATGCTTTAAGACATTTATGGCATGTTTTTACTTCCTAGTTACCAGATTTTGGATGGATAAAGGAGATATTCCTTGGAATTATTATAATTCTTATAATAGGGTTTATTTCATGTATTTGTGTTAATTATGTTCATTATGTGAATTATGTTTCTGCTGTTGTAAGACTAAGAAACCTGAAGTAAAACATAAAAAAATTAGTCAGCAGGAAGTTCGGCTTATGTTGAGGGAGCTTGATGATAATTCTCAAGGGTAAATTGGTAACAAAAATAAAGGGTGGATTGTTGTCGGTGAAATTTGGTTATTACACTTGAGAATATAAAGAGACGAACTGAAGCCATTTTTTGTTTGCAGTCTGAACTTTTAAAAGTTCAGAACAGTTATGAAATGTGTTTTTGCTAGGCAATTATGCTAGATTGCAAAACTATGTACTTGGCTTACGTTAGAGATATGTTCTAGGGTGCTTTGACATTATATAGTCACATTAAGAGAAATTAATGACCCCATTATAGTCTTCTGGTATTTGAATAACAGGAAATCTGGAGATACATCTGAATAAAGAATGTTGATAATTTTCCAGTGTCAAGTGGGGGGATTTTTGTGGAAAGACCCACAACTTTCCTATGGGATTCTATTTATTTTTGATTTGGAAAATAAGATATGTTATGTAACTGTTTATATAACCATATTTGGATATAAATATGTGGTCTTTACGAGAAGAGGTGTCTCCTTTTCATCATACTATGACCAATATGTGTTAAAGGTTGATCGATACTGCAGTATCTTAAATAAAAGCCAGTTATATTTCCAGATTTAGGCAGCAGGGACAAATAACGAGGTACAGCAAGCTTCTCTAAGAGAAAAAATGAAAGAACATTCATACCATTTGCAGAAAATTTAAAACAAGGTGAGTAGGATGCAATAACAAAAGGAATAGATAAGATGACTGCAAAATATTTAGGTACTCCTTGTAGAATGTTCAGTACAGTTTATAGATGTAAACCATTTTCACATATAGAAGATGACATAGAAGTGCAAATTAAAAATGGACTAGATATTGGATTAGGATTGCATTCACATAAAACTGCAGTGAAAATAGTTGATTTCATTGCAAAAGAAATTAAAAAATGATTATTTAGTAAAATAATTGAAAATAATTTGAAAACATGTTTGATTATTGATGAAGCCTCAATGATATTTTGCAAACCAGCTGTGATACTTTTCTTAAAAGATAAAGATTCATTACCTCACCAACAATTTTTGTTGAGCTAGTTGAATTGGAAATACAAGATGCAGAGACAATATGTTCTTCAGTTATGGAAAGTTTAAATAATGGGTTTACTAAGAACTACCTAGAAAAAAATAAATAGGATTTTGTTGATGGTGTTAGAGTTATGCTTGGGAGAAAATCTAGAGTGAGCACTAGAATAGCAAAATAATTTCCAAACAGCATAATATGGCACTGCTTAAACCACCACCTGAAACTTGTTTTAGATGATTTGATAAAGGAAATAAAGCAAGTAAATCATTTAAAAATATTTATTGATAAGATATATACTATTTTTCATCAATCCAACAAGAACCAAACTGAACTTAACAAAATATCCAAACAACTTGAAATTGAAATGATAAAGATTGGTAGAGTTTTGGGACCAAGATGGGCTGTTTATAGTTTAAGGTCAACCCTAGCAGTGTGGCATTGTTATCCAGTGGTACATCACTAATGTAAGGTCTTGCCTCTCCAATCTTTGTCTCCAATAAATCAATATATTATCAAGATAAACCAAATTAATTAGCTTCATGAAAACGGTGGCCACCTCTGAACAAACCCCAGAGGCCGAACGGATCCCAGAAAATACCAGAACCTCACTGAGGTATTCAGTGAAACTGAGTGCGATGTCCTACCACCACCCCTCAGCACCATGCAACAAACTGCTCCATCAAAACCATCCCCAATATGGAACATATTGTTAGATGTAGTGAAATTTTAAATGAAAAGGGTGAACTCAAAAGAAAGCAAGAACTAGATGAACAAGGGATAAATATGAATTGGTATTCATATGTGCAAATACATTCTCAATATGAAAAAGATAGATAGATGGGTTTTATAAAGAACTCACTGAATTAGATAAAATCCTAACAGGTACTGAAGAGAGGATGATTAAAAAAAAATATGGTTATTTACTAGGGGTGAAATTAGAAGAAGAACAAGTTAAAGAAACAATGATTGCATGGGGGAAAAATTTTGGATATGGGATAGATTTGGAAAAATGGCAAAAATTATGGACTAGAAACTATAAATTAACAATGTTAGCAGCTTATAAAGAGAATTTGTATAAGACATTTTAAAAATGGCATTTACCCCCAGCAAGAACAGCAAAGATGTTCAAGGATAAATCGGCGAAATGTTGGAAATGTCATCAGATACCTGGATCATATTATCATATGTGGTGGACATGTGCGGAAGCTGAAAGATATTGGACTAAAATACACGCATGGTTGGAAAAATGATAAAACAGGACATAGATTTAAAACCAGAGATATTTTTATTGGGGATTTTACCTGAAGGTTACAATAAAAAAATAACATATTTGATTATTAATGTTTTAAGTGCAGCCAGAATTGTATTTGCTCAAAAATTAGAAAACTGAGAAAATTCTGATGGAGGAGGAAGTGATTAAAAAAAGAACGGAATAACATGCAGAAATAGGTAGATTAATATTAGCAATTAGAGAGCAAGAAGAAAAGGACTTTATAAGATTTGGGATTTATTTTATCAATGGTTAGATGGAAAAGTAATAAATTGAAATATAACATTAAAAGTAATGATATATTATAATTGATTTTTAATAAGTTATATTATTAATATAATCTAGTAAGAATTGAGATTTGCTCTTAAAGATAACTTAGAATTGAAAATAAAACTTTAATGATAGTATAAAAATGATATAATATGACATGAAAAGTTGATTAATACAATATGAATGTAAAATTAAGAGGAAAAGATTATAGATATTGTCCACAGGATATATGTACCAAACCTGCATACTGTAAAATTGAAAGGAGGTTTTATTTGTTGTTTTGTATGTTTATTGTAAAAAATAAAAAACTTTTATTATTAAAAAAAAATCACCTCTGATGCCAACATTCCCAAACTCAAGCTGTATGCTATGGCATTCCGAGAAATAAAAGAAGTGTGCAAATACATAGACAAAAAACTAGTAAGAGGATTCATCAAGCCAACCAAGTCATGAGTTACAGCCCCAGTCCTATTTAAAGAAAAAAAAAAGATGGGATTATGAGATTATGCACGGATTTCTGTGGGATAATCAGTTTGTGTGTGCACAATTTATATCACCTCCCCCTCATTAAGGACATGCTGTCCCACTTAGCCAAAGGAAAGGTCTTCACTAAACTAGACTGGAATGGCCACAGAGAACTCTCTCATGTTGCAGTGCCTATCTCCAAATGTGAAACTCTCTCAGTTATATGTTCCCTTCCACACTAAGATCTCCCAGTTGATGGGAATTTTAGCAGCTGCTTTCTCCAGTCCACATAGGGATTCCACCACTTCAGCCAGGCTAACTCCAGGACAAGGGCCATTCCATTCCTGGGGTGTCTATTAAGGAAACAGAGGGTGAGTAGAAAGGAGAAAGATAGCAGCCCACATGCCTAATGGCGCAATAATACATACCAATAATACATTTAGGGTAAGTGTGCTTGAGATTGTGATTTTATTTTATTTCAAAATGACTGGCTTAGTTCAGTGTAATACTTGTTTTACAGCTGTCTTTCGCAGAACTCTTTTCAAACTTGGATATTGTCCTCTTTGTAAAAAAATTTCCAGTCTACATGGACAGATTACCTATCTAGAATCTCTGATCTGTGCTCTCCAAGCAGAAATTAGGTGCCCAATCCACAAAGATCCTACAGGAAAAGGGCAGTATGGACAACCGTGGGATCTGGCAGGGTGAGAGGTGTGGACCATAAATGCAAAGCTTTTGCTATGTTCCAGCATAACAGATCCAGTGCCCTTGCTGACCTTAATGGGGACATTAAAGTGACAGGTCAAGGTAGTTGTGATAATGATAACTCAAGTAAGCCGGGGATCATGGTCCTAGAAAAAGAACTTACTTTGGAAAGAAGAAAGTGTGAATCAGGTATTACACTCCAGTCACACAAGAAGAGCAAGGCATCCAAAAAGAGAAGCCACCTTTTCTGGTTGGGGACTCAACAGTAAGGGATGTAAATTTAGGAAAAGATACTGAGGTTTTGAAAGAGGTCAGGTGTCTACCAGGTGCTACTGCCAGCAGAGATAAGAAGCGTTTTTTTTTTTTTTTTAATTTTAAAATATTTTATTTACAAAAAAAATTAAAAAAACACAAACATACAATTATACAGAAATAAAAAAGTGTATAATGAGAACAATGAACATATTTCTTTCTTTTGCATTTGATAATAGATTGGATATCTCATAATAGACAATAATTAGTAATTGGCAAGTATTCCTTGTCTCTTGTAGATTACATATTAATTAATAAATAACACATTATTCTACTATTCCTATTGGATTATAACGGTATTATTTAATCGGTGAAACCTTCATAATGTTTATATAATAGAAGAGAAGCTTGAGACCGCTACTATTGTACATTCAATATATACAGCTATACACAATATATTTCTTGGGTTCGTTTATTCTATATGCTCATTTTCTTACATTCTACCCAGCTGTACCATTTATCCCAAACCAGGTAGTACTCTGAGACTTCCTTCCCATTTAATTTAAGTGTGAGCCTCTCCATTTTGGCACATTCATAACTTTTTTGAATAATAATGTGTATTGGTGGAATGCTAGGCCTTTTCCAATATTGCACAAAAGAAATTCATGCCACTGTTAGTAAGTGGATGATCAGGTATCTCACTTTTGGAGAGTAGTCCCCTTTAATCATTCCCAGGAGGAACAGTTCCAGTTTCCACTCCAGTCCGCATTCCATAATTTCTTCTATCCATATTCTTATCCTTGTCCAATATTTCTTAATCTCAGGGCATGCCCACCAAAGATGAAAATAAGTACTGAATTTCTCTTTACATTTCCAACAGTTTGGATTTGCTGTTGGATATATTTTAGCTAATCTAGAGGGTGCCAGATGTCATCTATATATCTTTTTATATAAGTTTTCCTTGTATGATATTGATTTTATTAAATGTATGATTCCTTTGCCAGATTTCCTCCCAGTCGTCCAAATCTATATTACAACCGATTTTTTTTTTTGCCCAGGCTAGCATTGGTTCTTTCACAATTTCCTCAACTAATTCGTATTCTGATAAGTAATTGTATAATTTTGATATCATATTTTTCTCCAGGCCCAGGAATATTTTATCTAATTGAGTATTTTTTATTTCAAATGCACATTGTTTTATATCCTTATTATATCTCATTTTTATTTGAAAGTAGGACCAATTGTCAATAGCTATTTCTTGAAATGATTTAAATTTCCCCTCATTGTCTAGAATTTGGTGGTATTTGAGCTTTTTACTAATATCCATCGTGTTAGGATGGAACATCACCTCCATTGTTGAAAACCACCTCAGAATTTTAGTGTAGTGGTTCCTTCTGATATCTGTCCATATTTTAATCAGAGATTTACGTAAAGTGTGTCTGGAAAACAATGAATGCTTTTTATTGTTTGGGTTCCACAAAAATGCGTGTCATCCTATTTGAATATTATGGCCCTCAAGTGTCAACATTCTTTTGTTTCTAATTCAATCCAATCCTTTATCCATACTAATGCCATCGCTTTGTAATAGATCTCCCAGGCAGGAAGTCCAAAGCCACCCCTGCTTTTATTATTTTGTAGATTGATTTTTTTATCCTCATTTTTTCCTTGCCCAAATAAATTTCATAATAATTTTATCCAATTCTTTTTTAAAAAAATTATCTAATGATATCAGAATTGTTTGAAATAAGTATAAGATTTTGGGTAGAACATTCATCTTAAGTGTTGCTATTCTGCCAAATAATGAAAATTGCATTTTATTCCAATTTTCCAAATCCTTTCCAATTTGTTGTAATAATTTGGTATAGTTGTCCTCCCTCAAAGTTAATGTTATAGGTCTAAACCAAATGACTAGATATTCTTGTTCACAATTTGTAATCCCACCATTTCCTCTAATTCTTTTTGTTTACTGTTTGTTAAGTTTTTAACTAGCATTTTAATATTTTCCTTATTAATTTTTAATCCTGCCAATTTGGCAAATTTATCCATTTCATTTAATAATACTGGTCCCGAATTTATTGGTTCTTCTATGATAAATACCATGTCATCAGCGAAAGCTTGTAATTTATACTCTTGACTTTTAATTTTTGTTCCCTTAATTTCTTTATTTGAACTAATTCTGTCCAGTAATGTTTCTACGATTGTTATAAAAAGCAGGGGTGACATCGGGTATCTCTGTCTGACACCCTTCTTTACTTCGAATGGTTTGGTAGCTTCTCCATTTATCAAATACCATCAAATTAATCTGATGCTTCATAAAATCCCAATTTAGATTATCAAAGGCCTTTTGCCTTTGAGAGCTTCCTCCACACACCATCCCCTGTTGTCCTCTCAGGGCCAGGCACCCCAATGGCCCACAGACCAGCACTCCAGCACCAGCCACCTCCACAGCACCTGGACCCTTCACCCCTGAGACTATGGGCACGCCTCAGAGTGACTGAGAAGAGTGCCAGAGACTGGGTTGCTACCTGTTGACTTTATCTTTGCTTGGGACACTTTACTTGGGTCATTTTTCTTTTACATTTTGTTATTAATAAAGTTTATCTTTGCTTCACACACTTGGTTCAGTTCTTTTAGTCAATTAAGTCTTGGTGAAAACTTTTAGAAATGGTGTAAGCCTTTGCATGCTTGTGGGATGGGTTAGGATAGCAGTGGGATGGGCAGGGATACCTGTGGGATGGGTAATAGCTGTGGGATGGGTAAGGATAGCAGTGGGATAGATAAACCTCCAGTGCAAGCATAGTGGGACTGTATGGTCCACACTCCCAGGTGCCACACCTATGGCCCTTTATTATCAATATCAATTTAATCATTCATCAACACATTTCAACATAAACACAACTCTTTATTAAATGCCATTAATTGTTGGGCCACTCAACATACATGGCCCAATCTCATCAGTGTGATGAGACAGGCTGAAGGAAGCATCCATTAATCATCTATCATCCTGTCTTGCCACTCCACTGCTCCAGCTGGGGAGTTGCACCAGTGTTTCAGGTGGTTGCACTGCTTCTTCCCTTCACCTGAAGCTCTGTTGGGGCCTTGCACATCCAGAATATCTATCAGGTTTCGCCCTTGCCTCCATTCACCAGGCTCTATGTCCCCATTGCCTTGTTGGTGGTCCACGAGCCTGTTCTGCAACACTGGGTAGTGGGTGCACATGAGATTGTGCAGGAAGCAGCAAGCTTCCACGATCCTCCTCCCGGACTCTGGGTGATGCTGCATGGTGGTGAGAAGTATTTGGAACCTGTTGGCCAGGATGCCAAAGGCGTTCTCCACCACCCGTCTTGTCCTGGAAAGCCTGTAGTTGAAGATCCTCTCTTCACGGGTGGAGGCATCTGGAAGTTTAGGGCTTCATGAGGTAGGTTCTGAGAGAGAAGGCGTCATCACCCACAATGAAGTAGGGCACATCTTGTGTGTCGTTGGGCAGGGGGTCTGGATCTGGGAAGCCCATGATGAGGTTGCTTTCCAGCCCCTCCTTGAGGTCACTGGCGTTGTATACCTGGGCATCTGAAGAGGAGCCACTGCCTGAAGCATCGATGTACATGAACTTGTAGTCAGCATCGACCATGGCAAAGAGGACGATGCTGAAGAAGCCCTTGTAGTTGAAATAAGTGGAGCCCAACTTGGGTGGTGCTTTGCAGGCCATGTGCTTCCCATCTATGGCTCCAACGGTGTGTGGGAAGTTCCACCTCTGATATCACTGCTCTGCAACTTTCTTCCATCCTTCATCAGTGGAGGGGCACTGGAGGAGCTCCTGCAGGTATTCTTTGATGATGGCCTGCACCACTTCTCTGACCACAATGCTGATGGTGTTGTGTGGCACCCTCCAGCTGTACTGCATGCTCCTGTAGGTGGTCCCTGAGGCCAGGTGGCGCAGAGTGAGTGTCACCTTGAGCCCAGGTTCCAGGCTGGGCCGGAACTTGGTGTTTGCCTTGGTCAACCTGGGTGTCAGACGCTGCACAACTTCATCAAACATGGCTGGAGGCATCCTCATGAAGTTCTGGAATGCCCGAGTGTCTTCGTTCCTGAGCTCCACCATCAGCTTGTTGTACAGTCCGTACTTGGCTCTTCTCCCGATCCATCTTCGGACCCAGACACTTCTTGGATGTCTCCTTTTCTTCCCATAGAACAGATGAAAGAGCCTGTAGAGGGCTTCGCACTGTTGTAGAATGATGGCGGCTACCAAAAGGAGTGTGCAACGATCCATGGTGGAGATGACTGGATGCTGTGGAAGAGCAAGAGCAAGATGAAGGCTGAAGAGGTCTGCACAGCAGGGCTGCTGGAGTGAAAGTAAGATCCAGGTGATTTCTCGCCCTTTTTATAGGAAATATTGTTTTTCCACTAGGTGTCCTTCTGCATCCACTAGACATCCTGCAGACATCCTAAATATCCGAGATATGTCCCCTATACGAACGTTTTTTCCGTTTTAATGCTTTATATGCGAGCTGCATCCACTTTCATTCTTTCTACGTCCGTGCAACTAATGCTGTGTGTCTGTTCTGTGTCCGTTTCACTTTCTCCCTGTGTCCATTTTCCACTGGAGCAGATGTGAGTTGCACGGATGCGCAGCGGATGCCTAGTGGACATAGCGGACGCGTAACGGATGACGACGGACGTATAATGGATGTTCCCCGTATGCGTAGCGGATGTATAACGAACACGTTGGATACTTTATCTGCTCAAAAAGTTTTGTGCAGCTCAAAACTTTTTGAGCAGATGAAATCTCAGTAGACGGATTCTGGACGGATAGAGAGTATGAAAAACGGACGCAGTGAGTACAGAACGGATGCATTGCATTAACCAACGGATGGCAAGTGTTTTTCTCCATTTTACATCCTCTTTCCATCCATTGGTGCTGTGTGACATGGGCTTTTGTAACTTCTTTTTATCCTCTGGTAGCAGGTATAAAGCTCCTTCTTTCAAATATTCTTCTATTTTATTAGGTCGACTGTATCTTGCTTATATAAGTTCTCAAAATACTTCCTTATAATTACCTTCTTTTTTTCCAAATCAGTCTCTATTATTCCATTTTTGTCCTCTAATTTTGTTTTCTTTTTTCAATTTGTACGCTAGCCACCTACCAGGTTTATTTGCATGTTCAAAATAATTTTATTTTGTACATTGTAGCTTCCTAATTAGTTCCTCCTGATCTAATATGTTCATTTCATGCTTAGCTAGTGCCAGCTCATTTCCAATTAGGGGTTTCCATTTGTCTATTTTTCAAATCTTCTATTTTTTTGTTGAGGTATTTTGTTTTTCCCATCTTTTTCTACTTCTGTTTACTGTATATGCAATAGATATTCCCCTTAAATATGCCTTCATTGTGTCCCAGAGATTCTGCAATAAGGTATCCTGTATTTTTCTGAATTTAAAGAAGCCAATTAATTCTTCCCTAATTTTTTGGATGTAGCTTTTTTCTTTCAGTAATTGCAAATTAAGTGTCCGTCTGCTTTTCTTGTGGGTTCAATTTTTCCAAGTTATCTGTGGTCTGCCCAGACATTAGTTAAAATCTTTATATCCGGAATCTCCTTAAATAAGTCACTGTTTACTCATGCAATATCTAATCTAGACCATGACTTATGCGGGTTGGAGTAGAAAGTGAACTGAGTCACCCCTGGATTCAACTTCTTCCATGCATCTACTAATTCTAATTCTTCGGCCATCTCAAAAAATCTCTTGGGCAATGTATTCTGGTTTTGGCTTTTTTTGATGTTTTTGTTCACAAGCATAATCTTGATTGTTACTTGTAATTGTATTGAAATCTCCAAATATACAAATTCTTGGGTTGCCAATTTCTATCAATTTCTCATATAGGATTTTATAAAATTTGTTCTGATTTTTATTAGGGGCTTATATCCCCACTAATAGCATGTTTTTATTTTGTATGACCACCTCTACCATTAATATTCTCTCCATTCTATCGTTATAGATCAATTCTGAAGTTATTTCCTCTTTAATGTATAGTACAACTTCTTTTTTTTTTTTTCTTCTGCCAATGTTGTATATATTTTCTCCAATTTTTTATTTTGTAGGTGTCTCTGATCCTATATTTTAATATGAACCTCCTGGAGACAAATTATATCAGCTCTCTATCCAAAGGCGAAAAAACCGATGCAGGAGAACTTCGCTCTGTTCTCTTGCATCGGGTTTTTTGTCTTTGGATAGCCGTTCATTGTGAGGTTTGATCCCAGAGAAATCACCAAAAGTGAGGAGAGACTCTTAGAGTCTAATCAGAAGTTGTGTTCCTGAAGCAATGAAAAAGAGAGCCCAAAGTACAGGGTGAGAGAAGTCAGCCTGTCATGGGCAGACCCGAGGACGTGGTGAGCCATCGAAGAAGGAAGCAGCAAGGAGATAGCAAACTGAGATTGGGCAAGATATTGGTACTAAAAATACTTTTCGGATAATAACTGGAGTATTGTTTGAAGAAGAATTGTTTGAATTATTGAAATCCAGAGTAAAAGGAGTGAAGGTGGAAAGTGGCAGCAGTGATCTAGTTTCCTACCCCCAACTCTGGGAAACAGTGGAAATACTACTTTAAAAGGAAAACCGAAAGGAGAGGCAAGTGCATATTGCTGGAAAGAGCCTTCTGTTATTAACTGTTTGAAGCGAGATCGTTGAAAACATTCTATGTGAGAAAGGGATCTGGACAGAACTTTGAGAAAGTCTTGAGGAGCGAAGGGTGCAAACTCTGGAGGTGACCATTAAGAGTGGCAAACTTCGGTAACTGTATTAACACAACTGGAGTGACTAATAGAACTGAGAATGGAACAGAATCCCTTCTTCTAAGGTTCCTACTTTTCCTTTTGAATTTATTGGACTTGGATAGTTCTATCTCATATTTATCTATTTTATATACTCAAATAATAAAAGATTAATATTGACTGGTTACTTTATATAGAATTTGACTCGGAGAGTGATATTAAATTTCTCTCTTTTGTATCTTCCCCCCTTTTCCCTTCTCTCTCTTATATATGTATGATTTAAGGTGGACTAATGAATTTAGTACATTGATCAGTATAATGACAATTTAAACAACTGCTCTTTCTTTCTTTCTTATCCCCTCTCTTTGTTGGATATTGTGGATTATTAAGATTTAAGAACTGTCAATTTGAATTCCAAATTTTATAATTTGTTTACAAGAGCAATAGATGAGGTACTGTAAGAAACTTAAATATTTGCATCTGGGTATAATACTGTAGGATACTTACTTATTAGATTAACTACTAGATTATTTGAGACTTGACATCAGACTATATTTATTAAGATTTATTAACACGTTAATTTATTGCTAATTGAGAAACTAGACTAATAACGACTGATTTGTTTTTAAAAGATTGACTGTATAGTTGATTAACTGGCATAATCTTTAAAACTAGCAGCGATGGGAAATTAATTTAATTAATCGAACAACAATAGAAATCTCTAATTAATTAATAGAGAAAATTAAAAGTCTTAAATTATTGATAAAGTTGATGGGAGGTGGTAACACGGTTTGGGATAATATAACTAGAATAGTGGATGAACAGTACAAAATTATTAAAGATATTACTAGTAGCACTATCACGAAAACTAGGAAAATCTGTACCAACAGTAGCACTACCTAGTCCCACGACATCAACTCAAAGAATAATCGAAGGGATGTTGGCCCCAGAGAAACTCAATACTTCAATTGGCACCCAATTGGTTCAAACTACCCTGTTGGCAATTCAAGGAATGATGTTGGCACAAAAGGAATCGATGTCAAAAAAACATACTGAAAATAGAGCCGATAGAGAAACGATGAAAACAGAACTAAAGAATGAAACAGGGGAAATGAAAATCGAAATCAGGAACTTGGATGGAAAAATAGGCCAGATTCAGGAATCCATTAGGTTAAATGAATAGAATAATTGAAGAACAAGCCAACCAAATGGACAAGAAGCATATTCGTAAGATAGTCAAGAATGCCAGCAAGGACTGCGATGTTGATGCATCTTGGTACAAATGATCTGTTTCAGAAGAATATACTTTCTTACTAGTGAGTGCCATACCATGTGCATTAATCAAACAGGTGGCAAGAAAGTAGGGGCAGGCAGACACAACATAGGTTATGTAGACAGTAAACACAGTGTCAGACATAAAGATCTCAAATGCCTATATACAAATGCACAAAGTCTGGGAAACAAACAGGGTGAACTTGAACTACGAATACATAAAGGTAAATATGATATAGTTGGAATAACAGAAACTTGGTGGGATGAAACCCACGACTGGAATATACTGGTAGAAGGATACAAACTATTCAAAAAACCAGACCCCATAAAAGAGGAGGTGGAGTTGCACTATATGTAAAAGACCACTATATTACTACAGAAATGCATGAAACCAAAGATGAAAACCTCCTGGAATGCATATGGCTCAATATAAAAGAAAAAAAGAATGACATGGCCATAGGTGTATATTATAGGCCACCCAATCAAGCAGAAAAAATAGATGTCCTTTTTGCCAGCCAACTAACAAACATATGCAGGAAACACACAACAATAGTAATGGGAGACTTCAATTATCCTGATATCAATTGGAAAACTAATTCTGCACCAAGTGAGAAATCAAATACGTTCCTAATCAACCTAGCTGACAACTTTGTTGTCCAAAAGGTAGAGGTTGAAATTAGAGGGACAGCCATACTGGACTTAATTCTTACAAACAGAAAAGAACTGATAGAGGGAGTTGAAACTACAGAAACCTTGGGTGAGAGTGACCATGTCATACTAGAATTCAGCATAACACAAACACAAGCAACAGAACTTAATGACACCAGAGTCTTGGATTTTAAATGAGCTAATTTCAATAAACTCAGAGAGAACTTGGGAAAGATTCCATGGATGAAAATCCTAAAGGGGAAAACAATTCAAGAATCTTGGGAAACTCTAAAAAGTATGATCATAGAAGCCCACACTAGCACAATATCACTGAGAAAGAAAAACAAGAAATCCAAGAAGAAACCAGCATGGTGACACAAAGATCTCTCTGGCAAATTGAAAGAAAAAAAGGACAAGTACAAAAAATGGAAAGAAGGATATACAACTAAGGCAGAATATCAGCAGATAGCAGAATCTGCAAAGATGAAGTCAGGATAGCAAAGGCTCAGAATGAACAAAGACTTGCAACAAAAGTCAAAGATAATAAAAAAAGTTTCTTCCATCATATAAATAAAAAGAAAAAAATCAAGGAAACAGTCAATCTACTTAAAGAGAGAAGATGGCAAGGAAGTAACAGGCAACAGAGAGAAAATAGAACTGCTTAACTCATTCTTTGCATCCATCTTCATGCAAAAAGAAACTGCAGCTCAACCCACCAAAAACAACTGTAAAAGACAGACCAGAAATAAAAGTTAAAATAAGCAAAAAAATAGTAAGAGAACACCTGTCTGATCTTTATGAAAACAAATCATCGGGGCCTGATGGATTATATCCCAGAATTTTAAAGGAGCAGGCAGAAGTCATCTCAGAACCACTGCACCATATCTTTCAAAAATCCTGGAGCACTGGGGAACTACCGGAGGACTGGAAAAGACCTGATGTGGTTCCAATCTTCAAAAAAAGAAAAAAAAGCAGAACCAGGAAACTATAGACCAATCATCCTAACATCAATTCCTGAAAAGATACTGGAAAAGATAATAAAAAAACAGATCTGCCAACATCTAGAAACAAGTAAAGTAAGAACTAGCAGTCAGCATGGGTTTGTTAATAACAGATCATGCCAAACCAATCTTATTTCATTCTTCAACACAGTGACTAAATCAGTAGACCAGCAAAATACTGTGGACATAATATATTTAGATTTCAGCAAGGCATTTGACAAAGTGGACCACAGCCTACTTCTTAGTAAGCTAGAAAAAAGTGGAATAAATAGAACCACCAAAAGATGGACTTGCAGATGGCTGGCAAACTTTGGCAAACTAAGGTACTCAATGAGTAGTCCTTAATGGGTCTAAGTCTATATGGAGGGAAATAAACAGTGGGGTGCCACAAGGTTCTGTCTAAGGCCCAGTACTCTTCAATATCTTCATTAATGATTTAGATGAGGGAACAGAAGGGGAACTTAGCAAATTTGCAGATGATACTAAGCTGGCAGGAATAGCTACCACCCAAGAAGATAGGCTCAAGATCCAGATGGATCTTGACAGACTAGAACACTGGGCCATATTTAACAAAATAAAATTCAATGTAGAGAAAAGTAAAGTCCTACACTTAGCAAGAAAAACCAAAAGTACACATATAGACTGGATGAAACCAGGCTCAATAGCAGTAACTGTGAGAGGGATCTTGGAGTCTTTGTGGACAACCAGCTAAATATGAGCCAGCTATGTGCAGCAGCAGCCAAAAAAAGCTAATGAAATCCTAAATTGTATTAACAGATGGACACAATCAAGATCAAGGGAAGTACTAATACCACTCTATAAAGCCTTAGTAAGACCACACCTAGAGTACTGCCTCCAGTTTTGTTCACCACATTCTAGAAAAGATGTTGAGACTCTAGAAAAAGTACAGAGAAAAGCAACCAGGATGATTAGGGGACTGGAGGCTAAAACATACAGTGAACGTTTGCAGGAACTGAGCTTGGCTAGTCTAGTAAAGAGAAGGACCAGGGGAGACATGATTGTGGTCTTCCAATATTTGAGGGGCTGCCACAGGGAGGAAGGGGTCAAGCTATTTTCAAAAGCACCTGTAGGCAAGACAAGGAATAATGGATGGAAAATGAACAAGGAGAGATCTAACCTGGAAATAAGGAGAAACTTTCTGACAGTGAGAACAATCAACCAATGGAACAGCTTGCCCTCAGAAGCTGTGGGAGCGCCATCACTTCAGACTTTCAAGAAGAGATTGGATTGCTCTTTGTCAGAAATGGTGTAGGGTCTCCCGCTTGGGTGGGGGGTTGGACTAGAACCTACAAGGTCCCTTCCAACTCTGATTATCTGTTATCTGTTATGATCTGCATTCAGTAGCCAGTTGACTCTAGAATTAACAAAAGCAAATAAAAGACAAAAAAAACAATAAAACACCTGGACCAGATGGGCTGACAGCAAAAGTTTATAAACATTTACAATTCACATTAAGTCTATCAATGTTGGAGGTCTATAATGAAGCTCTGTTATATCTGTTAAAAGTCTGTGAATGGATTACCATCTGCATCCCCAAGGGCTCGGTGGCAAAAATAGTTGGGAATCTCCCTGAAATTTACCAATCCAATTGGCAGAATGCAATTGGGTTTTTTAGTCTTCTTACGTGGATCCCCAGCTTCTCCACCAGAGCTAGGCTTACCAGACATCTCATTCACTCAGTGTCCAAAATGGCTCTTAAGTGAGTGGTTTGCCCAGTTACAGGGAGCTTTAATTCTATGGGCATGGTTACAGGGTAAATGGGGCCCCTTACCAGGAATTCATTATCTGATTCAATCTCCATTGGCCTCTGATCTTTCTCAGGTGGGGTCAGCATTCTCTCCCCTTGAGGGGGGAGGGAATGCACTCCACAACTTCCGAGCTTCCTAGTGCTCTTTCCTTTGCCCAGGGTTGTGCTCTTGCTAGATTCGCAGCTGCAGCGGGAGGTGGGGTTTCTCCACTTTCTTGATGGGTTGGTTTGTTCCCACACTTGAAGCAGATGGAGGATTATTGTAGCTGGCTTTGGCTTTTGGCAGCCTCACTCCTGCTGTCTGGAGGGTACCTCTTCCAATCTTTGCTGACACGATACTTGTTTTGGTTCTGGTCAATCTCCACTTCCTTGGCTAGCACACACCAGTCATGGAGATGGGCAACAGAAGCATTATACAGGTCATCATTTAGGCCATCCTTGAAACAGCTCATGAGAATCTCCTCCAGCCAATTAAGATGGCAAACTATGTTTTGAAACTTATTAGTATATTTGGCCACTGGTCTGTGCCCTTGCCTCACGGTTCAGATGTGGTCTCTGGCTTTCTGGTCAGCCAGGAGATCTTCAAATTATGGTCTTAGGGCAGTCATGAAATGGTTAAAATTCCTCAGCTCGGGGGCCTTGGCGTTGTGGAGGGTTACCATCCATTTGGCTGCAGCTCCCTCCAGGGCAAAAGTAATGAGCCAGACCTTGACCCCTTGGTAGGGATTTTGTTCCCATACTCCTGCATGTAGGTAAGGACCTGAGCTAGGAAGAATCCCAGTTGCTAGGGATATCCATCAAATTTCACACCGAAGGGGGCCTTCCATCTATGTGGAAATCCATCTCTTCCCCTCAGGGCATTTCCTGCCCCAGCATCTCTCAGTGGGGTCCCCCCGCTGCTTCTGCCCCCAATGGGTGGCTGCTACTGCTGCCATGGTGTCCAGGGATGAGGGCTCCTTTCTGGCTGGCTCCAGCACCTTTTGCTGCTTGATACTCTGGACAGAACCTTTCTTGCTTTCACATTTTGAAAGGCGTCCATCATGAACCGCATGGCTTGTCTCATGAGGAAATCAGCTCAGTCGGGGTCTTTCCCTTCTTCATCCTCATCCTCTAAACTTTATAACTGCCTGTTATCATCTTCTCAGCTCAAAGTTCTCAAAACATCTTTGCACCTTGGGATTTGCTAAAAAGATGAACTGGGCATTGGGAGGGGCCTTGAAAGGACTAGTTTATTCTAATGCTCCAGTGATGGGCTGTCTGCTAAAATAAAGCAAGCTCATACATACATTTGAAAGTAAATCAGGAAGCCTGTAATTGTGGAGTCTGTCTGACAAGAACAAAGACTGCTTATTCACAAGAAATATGCAAAATATTTCTATTAAATATACAAAAACGATAAAGCTTGTAATAATTCTGGGTATTTAGAAAGCTGATAGAAGTAGCAAAGAGTTAGGTAACCTGTAGACCTCAGCTAAAAGTTAGGAATAGAGATATCCTGCAGCAAATAAAATCTGTATTTGATAACTCCTGGGGCATTCATTAGCCAAGGCTTAGGAATAGAGAGAGACCAATAGAACAAATTGTGGAATTATTACTAAAATAGTTATTAGATGATATTTCTTATTATCCCACCTTGTCCCGTCTTCTTCTTTTGTGAAAATGTATAAAACTTTCCTAATCCATTGTTCTTGGTTCTTAGCATTTTGGACAGGAGCTCTTTTCCTTGGGGTACCCCAATAAAAAGCAATCCAAACCTGCACATCGTGTCTTCATTTGCTTCAGTACCAGGCTGAGACCCGAATTGGGGACAATTGTGCATGAAATTCAGATGCTGCCTACACTCACTCTGCTATCACTGTCTTCCAACAAAAAATCCTTTTGAAATACCACTCATTTCAAGAGTTCTGCTTTCTTGAGAAAGCTGGTATGGCAGGACGTCACAGCCCCAAATATATTTTGACTTCGCCAAGGTAGTGTGGTGGGAAGATGCCATCCTCAGGGCAATGCGGCCTTGAACATCCAGCGGAAACAGCTTAAAAAGAGTCAATGGAGATGGTGTGAGCCTCACCTCCTTAAAGCTCCTAAGCAGTTACAGCAAAAGTGAAAGCATGTAAACAATGGCTGATGTCTTCCCCCTCCCTTTCAGAATGCAGCGTTTCACCAGGGACCTGACAGTGTCAACCTTCAAGATCTTCTACTATTGCTTTGCATCTTTTGACTGCCATAAGAAACGGGGGGAGGAAGGGAAAGTCTGGGAAGTGAGCTAGAGGTGTTAAATTCCTCTGTTGTGTAAATGGGGGGGGGGAAGCATACGAAAGAGTTAGGTTTCTATTTCTTGCTTAGCTTTCTTTTCTCTGTGCAACTGCAACCCGTTCTCATCATCTCATGATGCCTGGACATCATGTCATCTTCAAATAGTGACCAAGAGGATCCAGGAGCCATTGGAGGGAAAGATTCTGTGCTGGTGCAGGAGGCCCAATTGCTAGCAGAGCTCAGTTTGCAAGAGGATCCAGTGGTGAAGCCCAGATGGTCAGTGGGAGTTGGTTGGAAAGATCCGGAGGAGGACCCCCCCCCCCGGGGTCACAACTACCCGCTGGCATGGAAAAGAGGAGCCTTGGCAAGAGAAGGAAAAGAGGGAACTCTTGCTGGATCAAGCCAGGAGACTCCTTAATGAAGCCTTTGAACAACCTCAAACTGCAGAAAGGTATGAAGGGGGAGGGGAAGTAGCCCCAGCCAGAAGAAGCAGAGCAACTCCCTCTCCCATAAATCAACCCGATCCAGCAGCAGCCCCGGGGCCTTCAGCGGGAGGTGTGATTCCTAGAAGGCGTAGAGTTCCTAGGCTGCCTCCGTTAGAAGTAAAATACGGGGGGGATCCCAAAACCTTGGGATTTTTCCTAGCTCAAGTTTGGAGCCATATGGAAGAATATGAGGAGGATTTTCCCTCAGAAGCAGCCAAAGTGAGGTGTGTTACCAGTGCTCTGGAGGGAATAGCGGCAGAGTGGATGGTGACCTTGCATAATGATAATGCTCCTCAGCTGCTGAATTATAACCTATTCATGGCTGCACTGCGGGCTAGGTTTGAGGACCCATTGGCAGAGCGCAAGGCCCGAATTAGGATGAAAGCCATAAAACAGGGGCGGAGGTCTGTGGCTGACTGCACCCAAGAATTTAGACAGTTAGCCGGCCATTTCCAAGGCTGGCCCCAAGAAGCCCTGATAGAACTGTTTAAAGATGGCTTAAATGAAGATGTGTACCAGCGAGATGCACTGCTAGAAGAGACCCCAATGACTTGCAGATGTGGTACCTGCTGGCAGAAGAAGTGGAGATTGATTTAATCCAAAGTAAATGGCGGGGAATTTATAGGTGGAACAAGTTTTCCCCCCCACGTCCTCAGGAGGCTCCTAAACCTCAAAAGGGAGGGGTGGCGGCAAGACCCAACCCCTCGGCCTGCTTTTGATGTGGGAAAGAAGGTCACCGAGCTGTGAACTGCAGTCAAGTTGGAGCCAAAGGGGGCGCCAAAGGAAGGAAAGAAACCTGAAAAGTCCCCAGCAAAGCCTCGCGAAACAGCACTAAAGTCGAAAGAGACAGCAGAGGTCACCCCTCCCGCAGGAGAGGAATCAGAAGCCCCAGTGACCCCTGAGGAGGAGGATTCTGACTCGGAAGACGACTTCCTGGTAAGTCCAAGCGTGGGCCCTATGACCATTCCGGGGAAGTTGAGGGTACCCAATTCAAAGGTCGAAGGGGAAATGCTAGCCCTGTTAGATTCTGGGTGCACAAGGTGTATAATCAACACGGAAGTAGTGAAGAAAATGGGCCTAAAGCTAAAACCTTTGAAGATGCCCATTTCCTTTTGCCAACTAGATGGATCAGTGGCTGGAGGTTGCCCTGCCTGTTTTGTCACGGAACCTATAGAAATGATCATGGGAGAGCATGATGAGACCCTGCGTTTTATTGTGGTCCCTGGGATGGAGCAACCATTAACACTGGGATTGCCCTGGCTCCAGAAATGGAACCCCCAGGTTAACTGGAGAAAGGGGTTGTTGCGCATACGCACAAAGCAGCGACCGAGAGGAGGGGCCAGATCCCAGCCGAAGACTGAGGACCTAATTGAAATAGCTTCCACAGGTACTGAGCCCGTGAAAGATGAGGAGAAAATTCCCAAAGAGTATTGGGATTTAAAAGAAGTATTCAGTGAGAAGGCCTCGGATGAGCTTCCGCCTCATCGGCCAACAGACTGTGCTATTGAGATTTTGCCTGGGGTGAAGCTCCCGAAACCAAAGTTGTACTCAATGACCCCACGGGAATTGGAAGAGCTAAGATTGTTTATAGATAAAAATCTGGAACGTGGTTTCATTCAACCTGCTAGACCCCGAGTAGTGGCCCCAGTGTTGTTCCGGGAAAAGAAAGATAGTTCCAAACGCTTGGTAGTGGATTACAGAAATTTGAACGCTATTTCTGTGGAAAACGTGTACCCCCTTCCTTTGATGAAGGACATGTTGGCCCATTTAGCTAAGGGAAAGATTTTCACAAAGTTGGATTTGAGAGAAGCATACTACCGAATTTGAATTAAGGAAGGGGATGAGTGGAAGACCGCTTTTAACTGCCCGATGGGTTGCTTCCAATTCAACGTTCTTCCTTTTGGTTTACAAGGGGCCCCAGCTGTATTCATGCAAATGATCAATCAAGTGTTACATGAACATTTATACAGGGGGGTTCTGGTTTATCTTGATGATATCCTTATCTACACAGAAACTCTGGATGAACATGTGAAGTTAGTGCGGTCGGTTCTACAAAAACTGTGTGCCGCTAAGTTGTATGCTAAATTGTCAAAGTGTGAATTCCACCAAGACAAAATTGACTATTTGGGATATCGCATTTCATCTGAAGGCATAGAGATGGATCCAGAGAAGGTGTGTGCTGTTCTGGAATGGGCTCCACCACGCACCAGAAAACAACTTCAAAGCTTTTTGGGATTTGCAAATTTTTACCAGCAATTCATCCCGACGTTTGCTAAGATAGAAATGCCCTTCACAAATCTCTTGACAACAAAAGGGGAGGTGAAGCCAAGGCCAGGAAAGCCGCCGGAGTGGTCCATGGAGTGCCAAGCCGCTTTTGAAAAGCTAAAACGACTGTTTGCTGCAGAACCAGTGCTGAAGCACCTGGATATGGACACTCCTTTCGTGATTCAAGCCGATGCAAGTGATGTGGCTATTGGAGCGGTATTACTTCAAGCCAACGAGAAAGGGACCTTACAGCCTTGTGCGTATACCTCCCGTAAGCTGTCTGAAACAGAGAGAAGATGGGCCGTCTGGGAGAAAGAAGCTTTTGCAGTTCGTTGGGCCTTGCTGACCTGGAGACATTTCCTGGAAGGAGCAAAACACCCATTTGAGATATGGACCGATCGTAAGAATTTGGAAGCCTTAAAAACACCCCGGAAACTGTCCCCTAAACAAGTTCACTGGGTCCAGTACTTCAAGCGATTCAATTTCTCCTTGAAGTACATTCCAGGCGGGAAGAACTTCATGGCGGATGCTTTCTCTAGACTACCCCAATATAATAGTATGCACCAGGAGGTGATAAGCCCAATTGTCTCAGCCAAACATCTAGCCACCCCAGTGATCACCAGAGCCCAAAGGAAGAACCAAGAAGTGATTTTATCGAATGACCTAACCGAACAATTTAAAAAAAGCTTTGAAACTGGATGAATGGTTCCTGGCTCATTCAAGTGACTATACAATTAGAGATGGCTTGGCTTGGGTGGGGGCCAAGTTGTATGTGCCACAGGTGCTGAGGGGCCAAATACTACAACAGGCTCATGATTCAAAAGCAGCTCGCCACTTCAGATTTGTGAAGACCTTACATCTGGTTAAGCGGCAATTCTGGTGGCCTACTTTAAAGAAGGACATTGAAGCTTATGTAGCTAGCTGTCCAATTTGTGCTTCGGCAAAGAGACCTCCTGGTAAGCCAGTAGGATTGTTACAAAATGTAGCTAGACCAACGACTCCCTGGAAAGAAATCTCTATGGACTTTATAGTAGAATTACCCGAAAGTGGTGGAAACACGGTCATCTGGGTAGTGACTGATTTGTTTTCCAAACAAGTACATTGCATACCTTGTTCCAAGATTCCCTCTGCTAAGACGCTGGCTAAACTGTTTATTTCACATATCTATAGGTTACATGGCGTTCCGGAACACATAATCTCTGACAGAAGGGTCCAGTTTACCTCAAATTTTTGGAAAGAGTTCCTGAAGTTAATAGGCTCCGCCCAGGGGTTAAGCTCCACCCACCCCCCAAACTAATGGGGCCTGTGAGAGGACTAACGCAGTGTTAGAACAATATCTTAGATGTTACATAAACTATCAACAAGATAACTGGTCCGAATTACTACCGTTTGCCAAAGTGGCAAATAACAACTCCATACGCAGTAGTACTGGATTTACTCCATTTAAAGTGGCTTCGGGACAAGATTTCGTTCCCATACCTGAACTTCCTCGTGAAAAACCTAACATCAATTCGTTGGATGAATGGATAACTCAACTCCAACTTAACTGGCCAGTGACACGCAAAGCAGTAGATGAGGCCCATCAAGCTCATAAGAAATTTGCAGACAAGAAAATATCCCCACAGAAAGAATATAAAGTGGGCGACAAGGTTTTCCTGTCCACCAGATACCTGCAGACCACTCAAAAGTCAAAGAAGCTTGGTCCTAAGTATGTTGGTCCTTTCACAATTGAACGGATTACAAATCCTGTAACAGTCCAGCTGAATTTACCCAAAACTCTTCGACGAATTCATCTGGTATTCCATGTTAGTTTGCTAAAACCTGAACGTACTTCTGATCTAAGACCTATCCAATCTGACCCTCCCATACCAATACTGATTGAAGGTGAACAGCATTTTGAAGTTAAAGAAATTCTGGACTCTCGCAAATGGAGGGGTCGACTCCAGTATCTTGTAGCCTGGAAACATTTCCCTTCTTTGCAAGCCGAATGGGTTAACGAAACCGACGTTAAAGCCCCTAAGTTGATCAAAGCATTTCGTTCCAAGTATCCTGATAAGCCTTAGGAGTGTATTCTTTTGTAATTGCTGAATTATTAATAGTTGTCTTTATATTTTCTCCTCTCTCTCTTCTAGGACTGATGGTTTTCCTTTTTCTAGGAGGGCCGAATGTCAACCTTCAAGATCTTCTACTATTGCTTTGCATCTTTCGACTGCCATAAGTAACGGGGGGAGGAAGGGAAAGTCTGGGAAGTGAGCTCGAGGTGTTAAATTCTTCTGTTGTGTAAATGGGGAGGGGAAGCATACGATAGAGTTAGGTTTCTATTTCTTGCTTAGCTTTCTTTTCTCTGCGCAACTGCAACCCGTTCTCAAAATATGCCAAGGTCAACGGACAGAGGCCTCATCATCACCTGAAGATGCCCACATGATCATATTCACAACTTCTAATTGGAAGTGTCATCTGAACTATTGGGGGTGGGAACATTTCCATCACTTTGTATATGTGAATTGCACACCTAATTTCTCAGATTCAGAATTCTTTGGTGGCTACCACTTCATTTTCAGTAAAATATGTCTTTTCTCTAAACTAAAGAGTCTAAGTATTTCTTTTCTGGATTTTGAATGGAGCTCCGCCTGACAGACAGCTTGCTACTTTCAAATACCAAATAAATTTTAACACTTCGTTCCATCACATTGTTCTGATGAAAACTTAACTTCATCTGTATTACCAACATTAACTATTAAAAAAAAAAATTGAGAGAGGACACTGGACTAAACCTAAAATGTCTAGAAATATGATAAACCTAACTGAATACCTATTGGTACAACATGTTTCCATGTGTTTTTGAAAAGTTATATGCCCGCAAAGTTCTCAACTGTCAATATGCACCTCAATTAGTATGGTTCAAAAAATCCCACAAAATCATTGCATTATTTGACCTTTCATTAAGGAGCCTCTGTGGCACAGTGGTTAGAGTGGAGTACTGCAAGCTACTTCTGTAGACAGCTGCCTATAATTTGGCAGTTCAAATTCCACGAGACGCAAGGTTGACTCAGCCTTCCATCCTTCCGAGGTGGGTAAAATGAAGACCCAGATTGTTGGGGGCAATATGCTGACCCTGTAAATCGCTTAGAGAGGGCTATAAAGCAGTATATAAGTCTAAGTGCTATTGCTATTATTCAAATATTTTCTATGGAAAATATGGTAATTGGTTACAGCTTAATGGAAATAGACAATGAAAAAATGTTAAACATAATGTTTATATTAAAGAAATAATATAGTAAAGGATGAAAATAATATACTTTTAATTTAAACTCATGATTAACAAAGTCAGTTACAGAATATAACATAATAGTTATATAAAGCAAAATAAAAACAAAAAAATCTACTAGACATTCAGCCTTTCCAACATTTCCTATTTTAACATTGTGCTACAATGATCTTCCTGTTGTTCAATTATATTAAACATTTACTATAAATGATTAAACATTCACTTCTTTTAAAAAACTTATAGTTTTCTTCTGACAGTTTTTCTTTTGTTCATTTTCCACACATGTCGGTTAGCAGTGTCCAAAAATCCAAAAGCAACTGTGCATGGACAAGTCTCAATTGTACACATACTACCCTTATATTAACCAAATTTTGGGTCATACTAAACATGATTTGGTATCAGTTTACAATCTGAAATAAATTGAATTCAAACTTACACTAATTGCAAGTTACACAATCTTGAAAACCCTCAGTAACATTAAGTAAAAATATATCAGATTAAGTCTCTAGTGCTAACATTTTTACATTGAAATTACACTGATATTATTGACTTCTGGAAAAGATAAGGTAAACTGAAGACAATTCTTCAAAAGTAGAGTCATTGATCACTGCAAAGATCAAGGATATAGTAAATAGATATGTGTTTTGGAACTTCTCTGGATAAGCAGAAGTTGAGAGATTACTCACAAGTGTTGTGGACAACTACTCTTCACAAACAACCTGCAAGTCAACAGTTTTCCACAGGTTTGAGTACCGTATTTCTGATTTGGTTTATGGTGTTATGTTTGCTATGGTATTCAGTGCCTTTATGTTGGGAAATACTGAACTAAACAAGAATTAGCTTTGAGTACTTGTGCAGACACAAGAAATCCAGAACTAATACACACACCTGTTAAGCTCCACAGAACTATCTATCGATTCCCAGGCTGAAACTGGCAATCTGGGAAGATTCCTGTGTAATAGGCAGAATGAAATGAAATAGTAAACTTGAATTGTACATATATGGGTCTGATTGCTTGTTCCATACATTTTGGTTCACTAAACAGTAAGATCTTCTACCTCTTTATTTTTCCAATATCCATGTTTGTGTTGCTTAAACATTTAAAAAATCCATAGAAATGAAATATATGCCAGAGTAATTTACCAAATTATAACTAAACATTAGCCTCTGGCAAAGAGTTTATTCAGTTGCTTGATCATCTACAAAATTAACATATGCATTGTTGTTAAATAAGAAACAAATTGATTAAGAGAAATTTAATATGCAATTAAGGAATTTAATATGCAATTAAGGAATTTAATATAGAATAAGCTCCATAACATCTCTATGTCTCTAAAGATACATATATGTATCTTTATTGATTTTAAAAAATCTAATTCTATTCATTAATTTTGCAACTGATACACAATGTATATTTCCATCTCAGTTTTAAATGAATTTACTGCAAGTTTTTACAATGTAAAAATTGTCATATAGGCACATCACACAGATATATGATCACATACAGTATCAAAGGAAAGAAATTTTTAGGCTATTGAGAAACCAAATTATGAGAATCTAATGAGTTTCAATCTTCTGAACCTGAAATGATTATTCAATATATCCAGTGTTGGAGAGATATTCATAACTTACATATCATAGACAAGCAATTGAACCAATTATGGGTAAGAACATAACAACAAATGGGCACTGGGCAGCGGCTGAATGCCGCTTCTCAGGGAGTTGATGGGAGAATCCAGAGTGGGTAGTCTTATGTCATGTGCTCTTCAGACAGAGTTGAATTCTGAGGACATGCCTCTCTGGTAACAGTCCCCAGTCGAAATGAAGGCTAAACGAATCCAATCATCCTTCTCCAAGCTAAAGGCAACCCATCCTGAACTCTGGACCAGACAGTCCACAGTGTGGGGCTGGATTTTCCCATCGATTCCCCAAGAAATGGTGTTCAGGTAAGTACCAATGAGTCGACAGGAGAATACAGAATGGGACATACCAAAGCTGGTTGTCCTACCGGCAGGCATCAGTCTGGTCTGGAATCCCCACCTCAATATGTACCCCTTGCAGGACTTAACTAATGAAGGCTGCTTCTGACGATGTGAAGATGTCCAGTCTATAGTGCCAGATGAACCGTGATGGTGATGACCACATCGCCACCCAACAAGTCTCCTCCACAGAGGCCCATGTCAACCAAGTTGCCGTCGTGGCCGTGCTCCTGGGAGAGTGTTCCATAATCCTTCTGGGCTCTGGGAGGGCCTGGAGCTCATATGCCTTGGCCAGCGTCCAATGGTGGAAGGCATGACCTTGTGTCCCAGAGTCAAGGGTTGAAAAGATATGAACAGGGATTCAGTCTTCCTGATAAAAGCTGTTCATTTTATGGGCCCTCCTCATGCCCAAGGTATGCCATCTCACCTCCAGAGAATTCCTAGCATGGACAGAAATCAGGCAAGATCAACTTCTGCGAACAATGGAACAAGTAGTTCACCTTAGGTAGAAAGGCAGGGTCCAGCCATAGAACCACCCTGTTCTGAAGGAAAACATACAGGTCCTTCCTCACCGATAAGACTGCCAACCCTAGAATTCTTCTGGCTGATGTAATGGCAACCAAGAAAACCACCTTGTATGTGAGGAGGCACAGGTGCTGGCCTCTTATAGAGGCTCAAATAGTGCCACAGTCAGAGTCTGTAATACTTTTGGTAGATCCCAAGTGGGGTACCATTGCACAACTGGTGGCTTCAGGTTCATTGCACCTTTAAGAAAGGCTCTCACCCTAGGATGCTGGGTGAGAGAGATCAGGTTCTTGAACAACACCATAAAGCCAAGGCTTCTACCTGCTGTCACAAAGTATTCAGTGATAGACCACTGTCTAGACAGTCTTGCAGAAAGTCCAGAGTATCTGCCACTGACACCAAGGTGGGTTCAATCTGACATCTCAAACACCAACCACAGAAATTCTTCCATGTTGCATCATAAATCCTAGCAGTGGAAGGCCATCTGGCTACCTGAATCATCTCTATGACCTTCATGGAAAACTTCTCCCATCTCAGAAGTCTCCGCTCAAGTGCCAGAGAGCCAACTGTAGCCACTGGGGTTCTGGAAGTTTGATGGGACCCTGGTTGAGGGAGGCTCTGTCCAGGCAATCTGCCAAGGCCTGGAAATCAACAGTCTTACCAGTCGGCAAACCACAGTCGTCTGTGCCAGTGTGGAGCTCTGCCTTCTCTGACAGCACCTTGGAATCAGGGGCAGAGGGGGGAAGGCATATAACAGGCCATGGGGTCATGGGCAGCACAGTGCATCAACCCCTTCTGCCCCTGGTGCTGGGAACCTCTTAAGGAATTGTGGATGTTAAGAGTTCAACGGAGAGGCAAAGAGATCCAGAATCGGACAGCCTAACCACTCTGAAATCTCCTTGAACAGACTGGGAAGTAGGTGCCACTCTAACTGGTTGATTGTGGCCCTGCTTAGCCAGTCTGCCTACACATTCAATACTCCTGAGATGTGCTCTGCCCATATTGATAGTAGATTTCTCTCTGCCCAAAGGCACAGTAGGGTTGCTTCCTGCATTAGGGACCTGGACCTGGTGCCCCCCTGCTGATTGATGTGGGCCTTGGTGACCACATTGTCTGTGAGGAGAATATGTTGTCTCAAAGCCTCCTGTTGGAATCCTTTGAGGGTCAACCGAGCTGCCCTAAGCTCCATCCAGCTGATATTGTGACATAGCTCCTCTTGTGTCCACGGCCCCTTGGTGACCTGTGATGCCAGGTGGACCCCCCAAATGAACAGGCTGGCGTCAGTTGTGATGGTCAATCTTTGAGGTTCCTTGAAGCAACAACCCCAAGTGATAGGCCAGGACTGCCCCCAGCGAAGTGAGCGAAGTACCTTGATGGCACTCAAACTTTCACTGTTGAATTGCCCTGGCCCACCTCTTGATAGGGAAGCAGAAACCATTGCAGGGACTGGGTGTGAAATCATGCCCAGGGAAGATCATGCAGGAGATCATTTTGCCCAGGATCTGAGACAGCAATGCAAGAGGAGACTCTCTGGCTGACAGGATCTGGCCCATCAAAAGGCCTTGATGCTGTCCCATTGCTCCTGGGAGAGAAAGATGTGTTCGGTTAAGGTGTCTATAATTGATCCCAAGTGTACGAGCTAGGTTGAGGGGATCAAATAACACTCATCCATGTTTATTGAGAAGCCATGCTCTCTCTCTGAGGTGCAAGGAAGACTCAATCAGGATATCATCCAAGTAGCATTGGATCCTGATGGGGAGGGTTTTGAGGTATGCTGCCATGACCGCCAGGATCTTGGTAAACTTTCGAGGAGCCAATGCAGGCTGAATGGGAGGGCTGTGTACTGAAAATGACAGCTGGCAAAGCAAAACAGCAGGAACTGTCTGATTTGGATGAACAGGCACGTGGAGGTGCCTGTTCATCAGATCCAGAAAGATCAAGAAGTCCCCCCTCCCAAATCCCATCCAGAATGGAATGGAGGGAATGCATCTTGAATCTTCTGTAGACCAGATGCCTGTTGAGTCCCTTGAGATTTAGAATCGCTCTCCACCCCCTGAAAGCTTTTGGTATAACGAATAAAATTGAATAGAACCCCTGCCCCCTCTGGTGCATTGGAACGGGTTGGATGGCCTGAATGTCCAGAAAATGCTGGATTGCCAATTCCATGAAGTCCCTCTGTGCCAGATCTCTGGAAATGGGGCAGTGGATGAAACATTTTGGGGGTGAAGAGAGAAACTCGAGGGATAGCCCTGCTCCTATTGTCTCCCTGATCCAGGCATCCATCATGGTCTGCTCCCAATGATGTGTGAATAGGTCAAGACGGCCCCCTATAGGTGGATCCAGCTTGATGTCACTTGGAATGTCTGAAGGATCTGCTAATGTTGCCATGAAAGGGTCACTTCTCCTGTGACTGCTGTCTGCTTCTGGATCCAAATGCTGGCCTATCTTCTTAGTATATAGGACTAGGAAAAAAGGGCCATTGCTGCCAGGGAAAGCTCGCCCCAGCCTCTCCCTGCCTGTAAGAGGATCTCCTAAAATAGGGAGAAGGGCAGTAGTCTTCTCGCCTGCCTTAAAATGGAAGAATCTTCCATTTGTCTCTGGTTTCCACTAAAACGGATCCAGAATATCAGTTTAACCTAGGAATTAGCCAATAATTTAAACTTCCAAGATGCATCCTATTTTACTCAATTGAACTAATCAACATACACACAGAAATTAATAAATGGAAAGAACAACAAATGCAAAGAACAACAACTGCCACAATCTAGTTTTAGAACATTAGATTCTAAAGCAACACTCTGTCCTGATAGTGTATTTGAACTGCAGTGAAGTTTCTGATTCTGGATAGAAATGTAATAACTACTAATACTATTAAGATATTTCAGACCTAAAGTTATAAATACTGCTAATCTAAAGATCACTACCCAAAAGAAGAATGCACAGAGAAAACATACCAATGCTTCTTTGTATAATTATTCTTTTTCTTTTCTGAGTGTCAAAAAATTCAACATTTAAGATCAATTTAACATTAAATTAAAATTAAATATTGCTAATTTACAAAATGTATTTTATAAATGCTAATTACTTTCTCTAATATATTATTAAAACAACCATGACAAAACAATGTTCTACCTATCTATCTATCTATCTATCTATCTATCTATCTATCTATCTATCTATCTAT
>BLBF01000017.1:52478922-52517285 GCA_015471245.1 Laticauda colubrina | reverse complement strand
TTGATGTGATGCCTGTGTAGTATCTTACTGATTTTATCTGTGGTACCCCTTATGTAGGGCAAGACATATATATATAAAATTTATAAATATTTATAAAAAAATAAAGTAAAATACTTTATTTTAAGTAAATAAAGTAAAATACTTATTCTTTTCAATTAAGTTTTATAATTCATTAAAGAGAATTAAAATATTTCCATCTTTCCCTGGTTTTATTCTCTTTCTCTCTTTATTTTATTTAATTATTAACAAACATTCCATTACTTAATAATATCAGTTGCCATTCACTTTAATCACCTGTATTTCATATTTTCTGGCTCATTACTGTTTTTAATGAAACAACATAGTCAATAATATATTCAAATTCATCTTATCAACTGATATTAATTCCATTAAGTGACTTTAAATCATAGAAAGCAGTTAAAATATTCCCATCCTTTCCTATTTTCATTCTCTTATTCATTTATTTATTAACAAACATTCCATTACATAACAATGCCAATTATATCTGTCACTTTAATCATCTATATTTTACATTTTCTAACTCTTTACTATTTCTAATATAACAATGCTATCTCATGTACCCTTGTAGAATCCTCTTTTTCAATAACATTTTTAACCATTATCTCTATGTCTTTTAAGTAAAACTTTAATCCTTGTACATTTTCCCTGCTTCTCTATATCCTGTTTCTGTCCTTTATAACTTCTTATCCTTTCCATCTTCCCCCTCTTCTTCTCCCTCCCCTTTTTGTCCCCCTTTCTCTCTGATTCTCCCTTCTGTGGTCCTCTCTTCTGCTTCTTCCCAATGTTATAATTACTTTTCAAACCACTCTTCTTTTTTATGGTTTTTTCAGGTCTTAAGTTTTTAAATCCTTTTCCCTCCTTTCCCTTTTTTACCCCACTTAAAGTTATTTGATCATTAAAGATGGCTTCTTTTTTGTACCGCCCTTCTTGTTCTACAAGTGTTTATTGTTTTTCATAGTTCAGGATCTCCATTTCTAACAATTGAAATATGAAGCCAAAAGTTCCTCTTTCCTCTTGTGCATCTTCTTTCTGTTTTTTAAGTATCATTTTCAGCTCTTCAAGGAGTGATGCCATTTTAAACACTTTTAAACAACTCCCCAATTGATTTTATTTCATGTGCTGTCCCAGCCAGTCTATGGGAATTGGATAGTTACTTAGGAATTATGAGCTGTCCTCTTAAGGGAATGCATCATGGTAAATGCAGTTAAAGGGGAAATGTAGTTCATGTCATGTGGCCACATCTGCAATCCTGATTGGTCACCAAATTGACCCTCGAGGGATTAGGGGAGTTTCCCTCCATTCTTGCCTGGACTCATGAACTGATAGTAGCTTTTTCTACCACTACGAGAGGGATTAGGAGATAACCATCTTTTACCTGCAAGCTGATATACAAAGGATTGGTCATTAAAGAAGAACTTCATCACAAATGTGAGTTATGAAGTTACCTGATGTACCAGTAAATGTACTTTGTTATGGATGCTTTGTGGGATTTATCTATCTGCATCTGCACAGCTACAAGTCCACCTCTGTGCAAGAGACAGAAAAGTAAAAGATGATTCTGAAGCCTATCTCTGTAAAACTGTGTAATTTGGATTTATGATAAAGCAAAGTGATATTGAAGCAAGGAGTGAATATGCAATATTAATATAAACCTGCATTCCCATTGTCTCTCTTTGTGAGCACTGGAACTCTTTACATGCTGTTTACATGGTGGGAGGGGCTGGAGTTCCCCACATGCTACAAACAAAGAACTTTCCAACCCACCCACCCCCCTCTTCTCTGTTCAATTTGTCTTCCTATTATCTCAGAAACTCCATTTGCATAACAAGGAGAGTTGGGGGTTCCCCAGTTCTCAAGGGATAATCAGTTGGAAAGTTTGAGAAATCTTGTTTGTATTTTTAAACGGAGATGAGAGGCTTATTCTGCTATACTCATTGGAAGGGAGACAAAGCCATAAAACAGACCCTTTCCAGCCAATTTACAACTGATAAAAACACATCGTGGTTCTAGGAAGGAGCAAATTCCCCCTCCTTTTCTCTTCAGAGAGAGAAGTGCTTTGTCTCAAATTACAACTCCTAACTGGGAAGAGTCAATTTGTAAAACAAAGGGAGGAGCCAGGTTTTACCCATCTGCCCTGCTTCTCCCCAATTACTACCTACAATTTTTTTTCAAACGTAGTTACCATTCTCAGCAACTGACAAGAATTGCTCCCTTTTTCTTCGTTTTTCCTTCTGAGACAAAGACTGCATCTAGCTAGCCACTCCAACCTAAAGCTTCCACAGGAAGTCAGTCATTAACATACCTCATCATCTTCAGAACAGGCTGCCCACAAGTAGAAGCTCTTTACAAATGCTGATTTCTCTGCCTCCCTGTTCAACCTTCAAAAGCCCACTTGGCTGCTAGGAGGAATCCTCCCCCCCCTTTCTCTATCCATCCACAGAGGCTCAGGAGTAGGTCTGGATTACAGAAAGGGATTTTTTTTTCTACGTTATCTCTGCTGACTTGTTAATTCTTACACTACATAAAAAGAATTTTAGCAGGATTCTGTAAGATTTTCTGAATCTCAAAGCATCATATTTGCCTTTTCTCCCATTTTCAATTGCCATTCAACAGCTAGACTCTACCACCATCTAGTGGTCAACAATTTGTTTTCTTATATCATTTTTTTTTTACAAATTTTCTCAAGATTGACCAGAGTGTTCCTCCAATGATAACCCCTTTGAAACTATTGTGGAAAATTTATTCAATTTGACCAGAGTGATTCTCCAATGAAAATTCCTTCCTTGCAACTATTCTGGACCATTTAATCAACTTAATTCAAAGGTCCCAAGAATAACTGAAACCTAACATGGGTGTAGCAACAGCATCTTCCCAACACTCTGCTGCCACCTTGTGAAGCAAGCGACCCTTATGGGCATATTTCTGCATTCAGCCCTCTAGTCTTCAGACTTCGTGATGCAACCTCTAATGCCCCCTTCTGTCGCAAGCTCACAATGCACCCCAGAATCAGCCATACTGTGTGCTGTGCTAGCATTGCCCAGACTTTGCAGTGCCACCTACATGCTCAAGTATTAAATTCAACTATTCTACTAATTCTACTATCTGCAACCTGCTTGTAGCACACCCTAGTACACACAAAAAAAGGAATTGCATGGAAAAACCATGAAATTTTTCCAAAGTCACCTTTTGCCAATTTGCAGCATGGCAAATTCCTCAGCCATAACAGATATCTCTGATATACCAGAAGACCCAAATCCTCCACCCACCCTTGTTGTAAATGTGGAGCCTGGTTCCCAACAACCGTCTTTTGATGTCCAATCCTATAGAGAAGCCGTGATACCTCTGAAAGCCTACGACCTCAGAAAGAGTAAGAAGCTTACCAAACCCATGGAAGAACTCTTGAAGAATGATTGGCAGCAGCAATATCGCTGCTACACAGACTCATGGGCGAAGCTTGAGAAGATCTGTGATGTCCCAAAACATAAGCTGCCCCCTGAGAAACTGCACATTGCTAGATGATCTAGATGCCCTGTTCGCATGATGGAGACGCAACAAAAACACCTCAAGTCTATCCAGTCAAGACTGGGTGACTCCAAACTCCTAACACACATCCAATACTTCGAGGAGTTTCACAAGGAACACAAAGACAGAGTCAAGGAAAGCAAGGCATCCCTCCAGGCAGCACTCCACAATGCGCTTCGGCAGGGAATAGTGTCAAGGGAGCAGGCCACATCCGACATAGCTCCTCAATCACATGTCTTCTTCCATCCATTCTAAACCGGCTAGATCGCAGGCAGGTTCTAGTGTCTCATGCCAGCTCCCACCATCCTTCCAGAACATCCTCCCATCGTAGCAGCACATCTCAAGCACAGGCCGTAGCATGGCAGAAGGCGGCTAATGCTGCCTCCCTCAACTTTGACCTTGAAGACTTGGCAGAAGAGAACCCAGGCACATGAGTCAAGACCTACGTGGATGAGCTTCGAAACCAGCAGATGGCACTGCCTCAGTTGCCTAGCAGTTTCCCACAACCATGGAAGCACAGGGATGAATCTCAACCACAGACTCTACTTATCAGTTACGCTACTGATGTACAACGTACAGTACGAGATTCACTTCCCACCAGCAACAAACCTTCCCAAATGATGTTGTATGTACTAAGGTCCGAGATTCTCTTCCCAGCACCGGCAACCCTACCACAATGTGTCACACCCTGCTGGCCAAGAAACTTAGCCCAACAGTGCCAACAACAACTTCTCGACAAGTTGACATGCTATCAACGACAACTGCCACACTCAATCCACAGGCAACAGCATTCCTGCCACAACCTCAATACCAATCCAGCTCCCAGGCACCATAGGTGACCACTCCCAGCCTACACATCAGAGTGATGCTCGACCATCGTCCCCAGTATGGGAGAACGACATCCTCCGTAAGTACTGGGAGGAAGACTATAACCCGTCCTTGACTTACAACCCGAACCCACCCTACAAGAATCCAGGGGGAGAACCCTCTACGTCAGTACCTCCCCCCAACTCAGCAAATGCTGAAGATTACTGGAGAAACTTGGCTGCACAGAGTGGAAAGCTAAATTTGCATGCCAACAGAGTCCACAGATTCTCTGACAAGCCAGGTGGTGAATATCTAATATGGAAGAAACTTTTCCTGCACCCCGTTCAGGCAGCACACCTGAACCCTGATGAAATAATCAGACACTTAATAGCATGGTTAGGGCCACAGTCTGCCGACATACTGAGGGCACTATTGACATCCCACTTAGACGACCCAGCCACTGCCCTACAGTTATCATGGAAAAGGCTTGACAAACTGTATGGCGCTGCTGAGGATGTAAAAGCAACACTCTTGGATAGCCTCAACAGTTTCGACAAGCCTCGATGAATCATAGGCCTCGCTAACATACTTGTCCAGCTGAGAATGGCACAACAGGATCCCAACTTACTGGGACCCGCCTGCCTCAATCATGTCGACATGCAGAAAAAAATTGTTCAAAAACTTCCGCAGGTGCTAATTGAAAAGTGGCTCCAGTTGACTGACACCTTCATGGCCAAGGGTAGCCACCGCTTTGTGCCCTTCACACTTCTTGAAGAATTCATGTCCCATCAGGCAACAGTGTGCAACACATACCAGGCCCCTGGACTCAGAGCTGTTAGTCCTCCTAAAACCAGAAGATACAACAGCAACTATATATCGCCCTCTGGCCCTATGCACACTTCCAGGGAAAGACCTTTCATGGTTGTCCATAATACCGAGATCGACTCCTCATCCACACACAGTTGGAGAGAGAACTCCTCAAATACAACCCAATTTAGATCTCCAAACACAAGGAGGATACAGTTTTGTCCTATGCACAACACTCATCACTCGCTGAACAGCTGCACTGGGTTTGCAGTGAAATCACTGACCCAACTAAAAGAATTGCTAAGGGAGTACCAATACTGCTACAAGTGTTGGGCATCCAAACACCCATCCAAGTACTGCACAGTGAAGGTGCAATGTGACTTTTGCAATAGTGACCAGCACTGCATCCAGACTCTGAGTCACCAAGGCAGATATCTCATAACCCTCCTTCAGACAAGGAGTCTCAATGTAACACAGAAGCATGCAGGGCTCCTTGACAGACTGCCAATCCACAACCACAACAAAGGCTGAGCATCAACTGCATAACATTGTGCGCCGACTCACCATACCCTCCTTCGTGTCTTCCCATCCACTTAGCCAAAGTGTACCCCAAAGAATGCCCTGAAGATTCCGTGAAAATGGATGTGCGGATATTCTAGCCACGCCTGTATTCTTCAACCTCTTTGAAGTGCAACAAGAAAAACTTCCCTTCACTGTATCAACATGCCATGGACCAAGAAGCATGGTGGGGAAGGAGAGCTACTGGACTCTGCACAGAGTCATTGGATGGAAGTTCCTGGTTCCCACTACTGCCTGTATTTGAATGAGATGGGATACCGAAAGATCGCAGTCAGATTGCAACACATGAGGTCATAAGCAGCATGCCACACCTACAGCACCTGGCTCATCACTTCTCCGCTTTAGATCTGGAGGCTGATATCCTACTCTTGCTGAGAAATAATTCCCCACATGCCTTTCTCTTCTCTGAGTCAATGGGCAGCCCTGTAGATGGCCCAGTGGTCATCAAATCTCCACTAGGATGGGGGATCATAGGAATTGTCAGTGTCAATCAGATGCAGACTCCAAACCAGGCAAATGCCTTAGCACCATCCAGTCCAACAGCCTTTTGACGCCCTTTAACACCACTGAAAACAAGAATGACGTTCCAGCCCAAAAGGCCACCGCCGATCAGTACACATTTGCTAGGACACCCTAAACGACCACCAACAACCACCAGACATCCACTAAGATGCTCTACACAGGTATATGCACAACACCCTTTCCAACAACTTCCCAATGCCCTATGACACCATGGAAGCAAAAGTGCCGTTCCAATCCTAAAAGGCTGCCAGAAGCAACCAGCAGACTTTCACCTTTGCCACCAAGAGTACCTGTACATCCTAAAAGGCTGCCAGAGGTGACCATCAGACTTGCACCAAGAGGCCGAACACGAAGATTGAACCTCAAGCTTTGCATGCTTTGCTTTTTTTGATGCTTTATTAATGTTTACTGTTTTTCTCTTAGTTATTCAACTTACTGTGTATCTTACTTAGTGATATGCTATTCAGTTAGTATTACTGTTTACTGCTTATCTTAGGTTATAGTTAATTTTGTTCCCATTCTTTTCTTTTAATAGTGGAATTTACAATTCCAGGCAGGGACTGTGCTGTCCCAGCCAGTCTATGGGAATTGGATAGTTACTTAGGAATTATGAGCTGTCCCCTTAAGGGAATGCATCATGGTAAATGCAGTTAAAGGGGAAATGTAGTTCATGTCATGTGGCCACATCTGCAATCTTGATTGGTCACTAAATTGACCCTTGAGGGGTTAGGGGAGGTTTCCCTCCATTCTTGCCTGGATTCATGAACTGATAACAGCTTTTTCTACCACTACGAGATGGGTTAGGAGATAACCATCTTTTACCTGCAAGGCTGATATACAAAGGATTGGTCATTAAAGAAGAACTTCATCACAAATGTGAGTTATGAAGTTACCTGATGTACCAATAAATGTACTTTGTTATGGGTGTTTTGCGGAATTTTTCTATCTGCATCTGCACAGTTACAAATCCACCTCTGTACAAGAGACAGAAAAGTTCATATCCTTAAAATCCAGTATCCAAGATTCCAAAAATCACCAAATAATCTAAAGCTGTTTCTTCTTGCCTCTATTTTGACTTTCTCTTTCCGGGGGCTCTGTTATCTTGTAACAAAGTTTCAGCTACAATGTATCTTTTAGGAGTCTTGTTGAAATTCCACTGTTAATTCTCTTTATTTCCAGGTGGTCTCCTCCATTTTTCCAGATCCCACCCTTTTTTCCCCTCTGCTTTCCTACTTTTGTAAATTTTAAAATATCCAAAAGTCTTTATTATCCCCTTGACACTTAATTTTCAGCTTAAAATTGCCTATTATTGTCCAAGTGGATTAAAATCAATTTCTTGCTTGGATCTCTTCTTCTTGACATTCAAAATCAATTAAAACTATCAATGTGAGAGAGAAAAAAATCCAAATCTTTTCCCCTTCCCCTTCTCCTTTGCCACTTAAAAATCTTCTTTAGAAATAATATTAATCTTTATAGTTCAAATTCCAGGGTATGTTACACAGATGTTTTCTCAGTTCAACCCAGTTAGTCAAAACTTTCTCCTTTTAACTTCCTCCTTGGAGGTCTTGTCCGGTCGGGTTCTTTTTTGAGATGGCCATTTCTGAACACCACTAAAACTGCCTTCGAGAAAGGGAGTAATGGCCAGCCAAGGAGGAAAGATGTGGCTCTCCTCAACTCCACTGGTGGTCTCCCCTTCTTCACCACCTCTATGGGGTTGCTTCAGCCCCGAATCCAAATGGACAAGTGCTTGTCCAGAGACAAGCATGGATCAAAATCATGCATGATCACGGATTTTGGTCCATCATCGAAGAAGCCCAAACTGGAAGTCGCGGTCCCCAACTTTGAATGGTTTAGGATCACAGTGTTTTTTGTCCACTTGAGCTTTAAAAACTGCTCTAACCTCTTGTAAGGCTCGTCTGACCACTGGCCAATTATCAATCCACTTGCAAATTATCAATCCACTCCTTAAGGGAGGGAATTTCAGGTTCCTTGATGGGTAGTTCTGGCATGGGGTTGAATTCTTAGCCTGTGGCGAACTGGAATGGGGTGAAACCAGTGCTGCTGTGGATCAAGCTGTTGTATGCTACCTCTGCAAAAGGAAAGAGATCAGTCCAATTGTCCTGTTGGTAATTAATAAAGCATCTTAAATATTCTTCTAACACACTGTTCAATTGTTCATCCCGGCCATTAATCTGGGGGTGATTTGATGACGACAGCCCTTGGGTCAAGCCTAATAGGTTTAAAAACGCCTGCCAAAATGTGGATGTAAATTGTACTCCCCTATCTGAGATAATCCTTTGGGGAGCTCCGTGAAGGCGATAAATGTGTATTAAAAATATCTTTACCAAGGCCTTGGCTGTTGGGATCTTATGGCATGGTACAAAATGAACCTGTTTTGAAAAAAGGTCAGTTACAACCCAAATGACAGTATTTCCTGCACTTTCAGAGATCTCCACTAATAAGTCCATAGAGATCTCTTTCCAGGGTGCTGAAGGTTCTGCCACTGTTTGTAAAAGTCCAGGAGATTTTTCTTGTCTTCTTTTTGTGGCAACTAGCAACATAGCTTTCAATGTCCTTTTTGAGAGATGGCCACCAAAATTGTCTTTTGATGAGGTGCAGGGTTTTTACAAAGCCAAAGTGCCTGCTATTTTTAAGTCATGGCAACGTTTCATGAGGTCTATCCTCTGGTTGGCAGGGACGTAAAGTTTGTTTTCTCCCAAGGCTAGACCATCTTTGAGTAAGCAAGTGTCTTTGTTAGCCTGGAGCCAGTCGTCCTTAAGTAGTGCCTCCTTAAATATTGAAGTTGTTACATTGTCAGACAGTGATTCTTTCTTCTCTTATTCCCGGGTGATTATTTTGGCTGCAAGTTGGGTTGGTTGGATCATGGGTTTTATAATTTCAATCTTTCTGCTGTTGTATTGGGGTTTCCTGGACAGGGCATCTGCCAAAAAATTTTTCCTCCCTGGGAAATATTTGAGAGTGAAATTAAACCGTTTAAAATATTGAGCCCACCTTGCTTGTTTTTCTGAGAGTTTCTGTGTGGAGTTTTCAGAGCTTCTAGATTTTATGATCAGTCCAGACTTCAAAGGAGATTTGGTTCCCTTCTAGGAAATATCTCCATGTGAGAAGTGCCCATCGCACAGCATATGCCTCTTTCTCCCATATGACCCATCTTTGCTCTATTCCTGTCAGTTTCTTGGAAATATAAGCACATGGTTGTAACTGCCCACGTCCATTCTTTTGAAGTAGAACTGCTCCAACTGCTACATTGCTAGCATCTGCTTGATGACAAATGGTTGTTTAGGGTTTGGGTGTTTCAGATTTGGTTCTGCTGAGAACAGTTGTTTAAGTTTTTCTAATGCTGCTTGGCATTCAGGTAAGGGGTTGCCTTGATTTGGGTTTCTCCCCCCCTTTCATTTTTAACAAGTTCATGATGGGGAGGACGATATTCACAAAAGCTGGAATGAACTGGTGGTAAAGTTTTCAAAACCCAGGAAGCTTTGCAGTTGTTTGCGAGTATGGGGCATCTCCCAATTGACGACAGCTTTTACTTTTTTGTTGGTCCATCTGTATTCCCTCATCGCATATTTTATATCCCAGGTAGTCAATTTTTTCTTGGTGGAATTCACATTTAGAGAGTTTTGTGTATAGTTTGGCGTTTAGGAGTTTTCTGAGAACTGCTCGGAGTAATTTGATGTATTCTTCTTTTGTTTCCATGTAGATTAAAATATCATCAAGATAAATGAGAACCCCTTTGTACAAAAATCCCTGGAAGGTCTCATTAATTAATTGCATGAACATGACACAGGCTCCTTATAATCCAAGAGGGAGCACTTTAAATTGTTAGCATCCCAGTGGAGTGTTAAAAGCAGTCTTCAACTCTTCCCCTTCCCTTATTCTAATGTGGTAGTATGCCTCTCATAGGTCTAACTTTGAAAAAATATTCCTTTAAAGAGGTGGGCTAACATGCCCTTCATGAGGGGGAGTGGGTACATATTCTCCACACTGATGGCATTAAGATTTTTGTAATTAACACACAGATGCACCGAGCCATCTTTCTTTTTGTGGAATAATACTGGGGCTGCTATTTTTGGTTGGGTAGTTCCGATGAAACCTCTTTTTAGATTTTTATCAATAGATGCTCTGAGTTCTTTTAATTCTCTGGGGGATATTCAGTATATTTTCAGTTTTGGAAGTTTAGCCCCTGTTAGGATTTCAATGGGGCAATCTGTAGCACAATGGAATGGGAGTTAATCAGAAGCCTCCTTGCGAAGTACTTGAGCTAAATCCTGGCACTCGTTGGGGATGTTAATGGGTTCAGCCAGCTGACCGGCCATGGCTGGTTCTCTGTTCTCTGTTCCCTTTCTTTTCCTTTCCTCTGGGCTGTTTGCAAATGCTACATGTTTCTGGAAATGTATGGTTCTTCTCTTCCAATTTATATCTGGATTCCATTTCCATGAGTCCTAGTACTAGTGGCCCTTCCATTCTGGTGCTACAGTGAATGTGAGCATCTCACTATGGTTCCCTAGTCTTATTTTCACTGGTTCTGTGGCGAAACTGGCTGGCTCCCCACCCCTGCTATGGTTCAATGTTATTGGCAAAAAGCGATGGGTTTTTCCATTTTCTTTAGTTGGATTCCCAATTTCTCTGCTAGGGAGGAGTTGATGATGCACCAGGTGCATCCCAAATCTGGTAATGCTACAACTTCCCCCCCCTTCCCTCGGCTGGGGATAAGCAGTCTTAGGGGTAGAGTGATTGGTTCAGTTGGGTTGCTTACCAGTGGATCATCTTCCGGATTACTTTTGGACTGGTTCAGTTCTCCTTGGGGGGTTGAGGATTCTTCCTCTGGGTTGGCAGGGGACCGGAACCTCACAGCTTCTTGACTTCTCAGGCCAGTTTCTTTTCCTCGAGGGTTGGTTTTTCCTGGTTTCCCCTCTGATGGGTGGTCTGGCTTTCTGGCAGGGGTTTTCGAATGGCATTCTGCTGCATGGTGCCCCTCTTTTCCATACTTAAAGCAGCCAGATGGTCTTGAGGTCATGGTGGTTTGGGGTTTGAAAATTTCCCGCTTTCCCTGGGGTGGGGATCTTCTCCAGACTTTGCCACTGCAGTACTGGTTTTGGGTCATGTCTATCTCCACCTCCTCTGCCATCAGGTACCATTCGTGCAGGAGGTTTGGGGCCCCACAGGCCAGGCAGGCAGCATACAGGTTGTTGTTGAGTCCATCTTTGAACCAACAGACTAGGATATCTTCTGGCCAGTCAACTCGGCCAGCCAGGTCATGAAATTCCTTGGTGTACTCAGCTGCTGGGCGACGGCCTTACTTTATGACTCAAATGCAGTGGCAAGGCTTTTTGATTGGCGAGGGGGTCTTCAAAGCAGTGGTGCAGGGCTGTCATGAATTGGTTGAGGTTGCTCAGTTCTGGGGCATTGAGGTTGTGGAGAGTCACCATCTATCTGGCTGCTGCCCCTTCTAGGGCCAGGGTGATTATTCACACTTGGGCCCCCTGTGTTGGGAAATTCCACCTGTGTTCTTGCATGTAAATGAGGATTTGCATTCTGGGATTCCCATCGAATTTTAACCCCAAGGGCAGGACCTTTCTCTACAGTTGTATGGCTCTGGGATGGCCTGGGTTAATCCTCTGCTCTGGGGTGGCAAGGGGTTGGCTACCTGGTATGGCTGCTGTTCCTTCAGCTTGTTCCACTGCCTGATCATTCTTAGCTGGATCAGGGGTGATGGTTTGAGTTCTTCCAATTTCTGGTTCCCTGAGTCTCCTACATTGGTGTCCTGGTACATCTCTCACATTGAGGTCCTCCAGGGGGATGGACCTCAAGAGCTCCTCATGAGGCATTTTATGTACCATTTCAGTCAGTCATCCTGCCGGTGGTTCCTCGACCCATTCTTCCTGATCAGATAGGTCCTCCAGCTCCTATTTCCCCCCAGGTTTATGGTTACCCCGGGTGAACATTACTCCCTTGGCTCTTCCATCCCAGCTGTCTCTCTTTCCTATGCCAATAGACCACCGGGGCTTCATGGAATTTTCTCCAGCAGCTTCACTGTCTTTGATGGGGTACACCAAGTCAGTTTCTGGCTGGGTAGTTGTCAAAGTTTCTCCCCAGCATTTGGCTTTCCCTTGCTCCTTGCTATATTCAGACATTTTGCAGGGTCCCTTCAGTAGAGTGAAGGTGTTTTTTTTTTTAAAAAAAAATCCTCTCCAGGATTGACCTCTATTGCAGACTGTTTTATTTAAGGACTGGACTTTTCCCCTTCAGCCGAAAAGAATGAACTTCTAAAAACTAGGTGTTTATTGAACTTTATTGAAAGTGATTAAATCCCAGCACTAGTCAAAGCAGAGTCTAAGATATTTCCAGGCATACAGTCATAGATAAGGGGAGTTAGAATCCCTCCCCCTTATTCAGATGTGGATTTAGTCAAACAAAGAACCAACATGTTAATTCTCCCCTCCCCTTCTCTGGGAACGTATCTTAGGAGAGTTCTCAGGAGTGTCTTCCAGAGCTGGAATTTTTATGGTCCCTTTTCATCTTGTTCTCTCTTCAAGAGGTGACAAGTTTTGAGACATCTGAATCCACTCCTCCAGTTGTATATCATGTGCAGTTATACGGAATCAATATAAGATTTAATATATTCAGGTTACATCAAAAAGGATTACTTGTACCAACTTCCACCACCACCCCCTTTCTTCTTCCATTGAAGAATAGCAGATACATGGGTCTGACAATGGGTTTTTCACATTTGGACTCTTTCTATGCCTGGTTGCTTTTCTTCTATGAAAACAATATTCCTTCTTTGATAGGACTTGTATTTTGATATGTTTGATATTGGAAAAAGTATTTATTTTTGTAACCCGCTTTTATTATTTTTACAAATAACTCAATGTGTCAAACACATTCAACACATCTTCAACCTTCTATATTATCCATAACAACCCTGAATGGGTGAGTTGGGCTGACAGAATGTGATTGGCTCAAGGTCACTGTCTGACTTTCATCATTAAGCAATATCAATAGCACTATAGAATCAGCATATTGCCCCCTCCCCAAATCTGGGCCCTCATTTTACCGACTGAATTGAACTACTGGCAGTCAGCAAAATCAACTCACAATACTGCATTCTAACCACTGTACCACTATGATTTTTTAAGGTGGGATTAGAACTCATGCTCTCCTGGTTTCTAGCCTAGTGTCTTAATCACAAGACCAAACTGGGTCTCACATTCTTTCAATGTGGCTTATCACATTATCCTAACAAAATCAGTGAACTCCTGCCAAGCTGCTACATTTCATGAAAGATGGTTAGCTTTTTAAATGAGGGGTAAAATTTTCAATTTTATACCATATTAGCATAAGATTTCCAATCAAAAGATAATAATATGGAATTTATTTTCAATGAGTCATTATGAATTAGCAGCAGGAAACTATATTCTCAGTGCTTTTAATAACTAAGATAAAGTACTTTAGGGATGGTGCTGTAATTTCTTTCTCAAGTTAGATACGAATAATCAAAATTGATGGGAAATGTTTATTCTGTGGACCAATGCATTTAAGAAGCAAGATTCTTTATTAAATTAAAATAAGATCAGTGAAAATTCCTCTAAAATAGCTCCAGTATCATATTGGCCCTACCAAAAATTCTTTTCAGCATTTTGAGGATCACTTTTCCTTTTTTCTTTTTCCAATGATGGGCTTCAAACTTTTTAAACAATCGGTTCTCTGCCTAATGATTGGGTGGGTAGGCATGACTGGATGGACAAGTGACTGAGTGGGCATGGCCAACTTGATGTCACTCACATCAAGGGGCACTTAGCCTTGCCTGGCCTCTCATGAACATGGGGATGCTGCAATGGTTGTAAGTGTGAAAAATGATCATAAGTCACTTTTTTCAGTGCCATTGTAACTTTGAATGTTCAATAAATAAACTATTGCAAGTCAAGGATTAACTGTACAAAAATACAAAAAACTTCTTTGCTTGCAAAATGTACCAATCACTGGTACTTAACCAATCATTAAATACCAATCATTAGATTAGAAATTGGGGAATACACACTGAAGATCAGTGAGTCACAGCTGTCATGGAAAGCTAAACCATTCTGTCTGAATATCTTCCTTTTCCTCAGAGTATTGCAACCCAGAGTTAAAAATTAGCAGGGTAGCAGAGCACATTGAGGAATTAAAATAGTTTAAATCCAGCCAACACTTGCTCATAAAGTGAAATCCTTTAACAGAGAGGTCATTTAAGCTCTTCAGAAAGTGGGTGGGCATATTTGGGCTATAAAATGCCAAGGTAAAGAGACAAATTAATATATTAACATATTAGTGAGGGCTAATGACATTCTGTCTTTGTTCAGACCTTGCTGCAGGGAATCTTTGCCTATGAATGTAGCTATCTGTCTCTTTATCTCTTGTGCTGACATTTGCTGTGAGCTATTAAGAAAGGTGAGGGCTACTTTCTCCTTCTAAGAAAACAAGTTTCTCCATATCTCTTTGACAGAAATATATTCTTCCTTTTTAATATTTCTCAAAATATTTCATTCTTCTAAGAGATGGGTAGGTGCTAACTTTTTACTGTGCCATATTATCATGAGAGCAAACTAACAAATTGGAAGGAGGATCCACTTATTATTAGTGAGCAATCATGTGCCTTGGCCATTCTGAAGCTGTGCAAGAGACTCCTGGTTTCTGGAAACCAAGTAAGTCCAGTTGCCTCTTGAAAAAAGCACTTTTGGGACAATCATGTCCTGGAAGAATGAAAAATCCCCATAGACAAGAGACTCCTGTGCTCAGTGAACTGACAAAGCACCCAGGAGCAATCCTTAGATCCATTTGCACTACTTAAAGATACCAGCTTGTCTCACTCATCTCACAAGATAAGGCAGGGGTCACCAACCTTTTGGACCTCAGGGACCACCAAAATCATAATTTTAAATCCCGGGAACCACTAATATGAATTTTGACTGACAGTGGCTTGCTGACGTTGGTGGGAGAGAGAGAGAGATTTGATCTAACCTTCCTCCTTCTCTTTCTCTCTCTCTCTCTCTCTCTCACACACACACACACACAGAGGTAGGGGTGGGATTCAATTTCTTAACAATCAGTTATGTGGGCGTGGCCTAATTTGGGGGTGTGGCTTGGTAGTCATGTGACTGGCTGGGCATATGTATGTAAATATATATATTTATATAAATATTGATTTTTTTAATAAAAAAGAGCAACTTTTACCCAAAATCAGGCAAAGCAGGCAGGCAGATTGAATTGCTCACAGAATCACAGATTCACTTAGAGATCTGTGTTTCTGCCACCAGCTATCTGAGTCTGTCACATAAAATTTGCTGATTTTCCCCGCTCACTTCAAAATACATCTTTATCCAGCCCTTCCCTGAGATCCACCAGCCCAATAATGGGACATGGGGGGGGGGGGGTGCTGCAAAAGGAAAAAGAAAGAGAAAGAAAGAGAGATGGAGGGGAGAAAGAAAGGGAGGGAGGGGAGAAAGAAAGAAAAAAAGAAAAAGAAAGGGAGGGAAGGAAGGAGGAAGGGAGGGAGGGAAAAAGGAGTGGAAGGACCACAAACCTTGCCACTAGACCAAGGGTCTTCAAACTTTGCAAATTTAAGACTTGTGGACTTCAATTCTCAGAATTCCTCAGCTAACATGACTGGAGGAGGAATTCTGGGAGTTGAAGTCCACAAGTCTTAAAGCTGTCAAGTTTGAAGGCCCCTGCACTAGACGCAGGTTCAGAGGATGCCTTGAAGCAGCACAGCAATCCAGGGCTGGAAGGAACCTGGAGGTTATCGAGTCCAATTCCCTCCTCCAGAAAGTGAGTTTCTGTTTTTTGACCCCCCAGTCACAGGACCACATAACCATGCCCACCCAGTCATATAACCACATAACCATGCCCACCAAGCCACACCCACAGAACTGGTAGTAAAAAAAAATTGAATCCCAGTACTAATTCAAACCCCAGTTGGAAGGGAAGATAGGTATATGCAAAGAAAAAATAATCACTGCTCCCTGTTCTAATCTTCCCAGCATGGATTGTCTTTTTTGGCTTCCTTCTCAGTAAAAAAAAAAAAGCAAGTTTCATTAGAATAAAAACTAAAACAAAGATTTTTTTTAAAAAAATATAAGGATGGTATTTGATGCTAAATGTAAGTAAGGTTACTGCTGACTGAATATAGTATAGTATGGTATGAGATACTGTATTTTTCATTTCAACAGAAATTGTTAGTATTATGCAAAAATACTCTAACCTGTCCTTAATTTGTTAGTTCTTGCCAGCCAGTATCACAATACAAAATGCAGATTTTTGAAACCAAACTGCTAGTGTATTAAGCCAGATAACACATACACACACACATGCACACACATTCATGCATATACATGCACACATATCCATAATCATACACAGCCGTTATATGTTTCTAATTATGAAAGTTCAAATCATTGTATATTAATTTCAAGATAACAATCTCATAGATGATGAGTCAGTGGGTATAGAAAACAAAATGGTGAGTAGGTGGGTGCAGGAGAAGACAGAACATATGCAGTAGGTAGGTGAGTTAGAGATAAGCCAAGTATGTTCATTGCATAGGGGAACCAGACCAGGCATGGTAGGTGGGAAAGTGAAAGGCCAAATATGCCTTAGTGGATTGTTGGAGTAGGAAATACCAGAAATATACAAAGGATGTCTGAGAGGAAGCAAAAGCACAGGTAATGGAAAGAGAAAAACAATGGCATAGCTGTTTAGCATCAATATCATTATTTAAATTACCAAAAGAGATGTTATTATAGAAGCTTCACACACAAAGTATGATCTACAAATGTCATGCATCTCAGATATATGCAAAAAAACTTTCCAGTAATTGAAATTAACTGTATAGAAAGTACTGTATTAATAATTGCTGTGCCTCTCTCTGTTGTGGTCTCCTTTGCTCCCTCTCTGAATATGGATATCAATATTAGATACAGTATCTCACAAAAGTGAGTACACCCCCTCACACTTTGTAAATATTTAAGTATATCCTTTCTTGTGACAACACTGAAAAAATGATACTTGACTACAATGTAAAGTAGTGAGTATACAGCTTGTATAACAGTGTAAATGTGCTATCCCCTCAAAATAACACAACACACAGCCATTAATGTCTAAACCCCTGGCAACAAAAAGTGAGTACACCCCTAAGTGATAATGTGCAAATTGGGCCCAAGTAGCCATTTTCCCACCCCGATGGCATGTGATTCGTTAGTGTTACAAGGTCTCAGGTGTGAAAGGGGAGCAGGTGTGCTAAATTTGGTGTTATCTCTTCACCTTCTCATGCTGGTCACTGGAAGTTCAACATGGCACCTCATGGCAATGAACTCTCTGAGGATCTGAAAAAATGAATTGTTGCTCTACATAAAGATGACCTATGCTATAAGAAGATTACCAAGACCTTGAAACTTAGCTGCAGGACAGTGGCCAAGACCAAACAGCAGTTTAACAGGACAGGTTCCACTCAGAACAGGTCTTGCCATGGTTGACCAAAAAAGCTGAGTGCCTGTGCTCAGTGTCATATCCAGAGATTAGCTTTGGGAAATAGATGTATGAATGCTGCCAGCATTGCTGCAGAGGTTGAAGGGGTGGGGATGGAGTCAGTCTGTCAGTGCTCAGACCATATGCCAGACACTGCATCAAATTGGTTTGCAGGGCTGTTATTCCAGAAGGAAGCCTCTTCTTAAGATGATGCATAAGAAAGCCCGCAAACGGTTTGCTGCAGACAAGCAGACTTAAGGACATGGACTTCTGGAACCATGTCCTGTGGTCCAATGAGGCCAAGATAAGCTTATTTGGTTCAGATGGTGTGGTAGCAACCAGGTGAGGAGTACAAAGACAAGTGCGTCTTGCCTACAGTCAAGCATGGTGGTGGGAATGTCATGGTCTGGGGCTGCATGAGTGCTGTCTGCACTGGGGAGCTACAGTTCATTGAGGGAATCATGAATGCCAACATGTACTGTGACATACTGAAGCAGAGCATGATCCCCTCCCTTCAGAGACTGGGCCACAGGGCAGTATTACAATGTGATAATGACCCCAAACACACCTCCAAAATAACCACTGCCTTTCTAAAGAAGCTGAGGGAAAAGGTGATGGACTGGCCAAGCATGTCCCCAGATCAAAACCTTATTGAGCATCTGTGGGGCATCCTGAAATGGAAGGTGGAGGTGCACAAGGTCTCTAACATCCACCAGCTCTTTGATGTCATCATGGAGGAGTGGGAAAGGACTCCAGTGGCAACCTGTGAAACTCTGGTGAACTCTATGCCCAAGAGGGTTTAAGGCACTGCTGGAAACTAATGGTGGCCACACAAAATATTAACACTTTGGTCCCCATTTGGACAGTATCACTTAGGGGTGTACTCATTTTTGTTGCCAGCAGTTTAGACATTAATGGCTGTGTGTTGCATTATTTTGAGGGGTGAGCACATGTACAAGCTCTATACTTATTGCTTTACATTGTAACCAAGTGTCATTTCTTCAGTGTTGTCACATGAAAAGATATACTTATATATTAACAAAATGTGAGGTTGCCCTCACATTTTGTAAATATTTAAGTATATCTTAGCTTTAATTTGTGTACTCACTTCTGTGAGATACTGTCAGTTGTTTGCAAGCTTGAAGACAAGTGTGCATGCAGTGAAGGGGATGAATATTTTGGCAAGGAAAGTTAGAATTTTATAAGTATATCATTACTTGCAAAAATTGAACAGTTTTTCAAATTATATTACAGATTTATTGTGCAACATTGATAATATAATTTGATTTGAATGTATCTTTTATCTAGAGATGTGTTCTACTGAAATAAGCAGACTACCCAAGAGCTACTTAAATATTGCTATGGATCTCTTTGTCAAAACTTATTTAAATAGAAAATTGAAAAATCTGAAATGAAAGTCCAAACTTCATAGCATAAGCTGAAATACATGTGTAAAAATATCCATCTTTCTATTACACAATATGTAAGAAATCTGTTTATATAACATTTATATTATAAGCTTATCAAGTTTTCTCTTAATTTTGGAATGGAACACATATTTCTTTGGAAAGAAAATGAAGGATTCTGTTATGTTAATATAGTTAGAATTATTTTTTCATTACTAATCGTAAGTACTTAGGATCAGGGGTGGGTTTCTACTAGTTCTGTCCACCTCTGTAGAACCGGTAGCTCTGAAGAGCAGCAAACATCGAACCGGTTCTCTGTCTGCTGATGTTTTTGCCCACTTGCCCACCCGGGCTCTTACCTGATCTTTATTTCCTGATTTTTCAACTTCAGCTGCCGAACGAGGCACAGTTGCAGTTAAAAAAGCAGGAAAAGAGGGCTGTTTCAAAGGCTGCTTCTCTGCACGCAGCTGCTGATGACGATTTACAGGTGCACTGCTTGCAGATGGCAGGGAAGCTCGTAAATCCCGAACCGGTAGTTAACTCGGTTGTATCCCACCCCTGCTTAGTATTACTTACTAAACGTGAGTAATTAATCTGACCAACATATTTTAAAAGATTCATTGCCTTATCTATTGTAATAAATATACCATTGTTAAAATTTCTATTGTTAAAATTAAGCTTACCTAATTTTGAAATGGTAATTTGTCCTTGAATTTACAGTTAACAGTGGGAATTAATTTTAGCTTTAATTTGATTTTCTAAAATTTTACCAAAAAGGCATTCCAATTTTGACACAAAAATTTTATTCCAATCCTAAACTATTTTGCTAAATTATTGAAACCATTACACAAGTAGATTGTAATATAAATGATGCAAAGAATTTAGAATAGAATAGAATAGAATTCTTTATTGGCCAAGCATAATTGGACACACAAGGAATTTGTCTTGGTGCAAATACTCTCAGTATACATAAAAGAAAAGATACATTTGTCAAGAGTCAAGAATCATAAAGTAAAACACTTAATAATAATCATAGTGTACAATAAACAATCAAATCACACTAGGAAACAGTCAATATAAATCCTAAGGATACAAGCAACAAAGTTAGTCATACAGTAGCAAGTGGTAGGGGATGGATGATAAGAAGTGATTAGAAGATTAACAGTAATAGTAGTGCAGACTTTGTAATAGTTGAATAATGTTGAGGGAATTATTTGTTCAACAGAATGATGGCTTTCAGGTAAAAACTGTTCTTGTGTCTAGTTGTTCTGGTGTGCAGTGCTCTATAGCAATGCTTTGAGGGAAGGAGTTAAAACAATTTATGTCCGGGATGTGAGGGGTCTGTAAATATTTTCAGAGCCCTCTTTTTGACAGGTCCTTGATTGAAGGCAGGTTGGTAGTAATTGTTTTTTCTGCAGTCCTAACTATCCTCTGAAGTCTGTGTCTGTTCTGTTGGATTACAGAACCAAAGCAGACAGTTATAGAGGTGGGGATGACAGACTCAATAATTCATCTGTAAAACCGAATCAGCAGCTCTTTGGGCAGTTTGAGCTTTCTGAGTTGGCGCAGAAAGATCATTCTTTGTTGTGCTTTTTTGATGACATTTTTGATGTTAGGTATCCATTTTAGGTCATGTGATATAGTAGAACCTAGATATTTGAAGGTCTCTTCTGTTGATACTGTGTTATCTAATATGGTAAGAGATGGTAGCATGGGAGGGTTTCTTCTAAAGTCTACCACCATTTCTATGGTTTTGAGCGTGTTCAGTTCCAGATTGCTCTGGTTACACTACGAGGCAAATTGTATAACCTCCTGTCTGTATGCGGATTCATCGTTGCCTCAAATGAGACCAATCACAGTTGTGTCATCAGCAAACTTCAATATTTTAACAGATGGATCATCTGAGATGCAGTCATTGATATATTGGGAGAAGAGAAATGGAGAAAGCACAAGCCTTGGGGGATCCCTCTGCTAATTGTATAGGTATCAGATGTGATTCTGTCTAGGTTCACCTGCTGCTTCCTGTCTGTTAGGAAATGTATGATCCACTTACAAGTGTGTTTAGGTACCATGAGTTGGTTTAATTTACTTAGAAGAATGTCTTTAATGAAGGTATTGAATGTTGAACTGAAGTCTACAAAGAGGACCCTTGCATAGGTATTTGGAAATTCAAGGTGTTGTAGGATGTAATGCAGTACCATATTAACAGCATCATCTGTTGATCTATTTGCTCGGTATGCAAACTGCATGGGATCTAATAGCAGATCTGTGATGGTTTTCAGGTGAGACAGCATAAGTTTTTCAAATATTTTCATAACTATAGATGTTAGAGCAACTGATCTGTCATCATTAAGTTCCTTAATGTAGGGCTTCTTTGGCACTGGTATGATAGTAGAACGTTTGAAGCAGGAAGGAAAATAGCACATCTCTAGTGATCTATTGAAGATTCAGGTGAAGATGGGGGCCAATTGGTCAGCACAGACTTTTAAGCAAGAAGGTGTTCTCTTGTCTGGCCCTGATGCTTTTCCTGGTTTTTGTCTGTGTAATAGACCTTGCACTTCTTTTTCTGTGATCAGCAGAGGTTGTGCACCCAATGGATTGGAGCCAATTGTAGGAGGCTTGGTTGTTGTTAGTGTGTTTGAGATGGGGGTTGTGGAAATAGGTGGCTGTAGTTTCTTTTCAAACCTGCAGTAAAACATATTCAGGACAAATACTGCCTGGGAAGGAGTTTTCTGTAGCCAGTGATGTTTTTAAGAGTTTTCCACATGTTTGCTGATTCATTTGTTGAGAAATGATTCCTTAAATTTTCAATGTTTCTTTTTGCTGCTCTGATCTCTCTTGTTAATATGTTTCTGGCCTGATTGTATAGCATTCTGTCACCTTTTTTGTTTATTTATGGAGAAATGCAACAATATTTGAAAATCACAAGCAAATGAAATAAATTGGAGTGGGGGATTAGACAGGAGGAAACCAATGTTTTGTTAACTATAGTTAACAAAGGCAGGCTCTTTGTTAACCATAGTTAATAAAGGCAGTTAACAAAGAACCAAAGGCAGGCTCTTTTCAAAGATAATAAAGGAAAATATATTTAAATTTATGTAGATAAGCATACTATACCATGCAATTTTTTTCAACTGAAAACAATTAATATGTAAATCATAAAGTGTTGATTCAAGAAACACACTATACATTAAAAAGTTGGCAAAGTAGATCATATTTACGTTGATGTTTCTAAATAAATAGGCTTTAAAAAAAATACTGCTCACTAAAAGATACATATAAAAGCCATTAATTATCAACAAACCAAAAGTAATAAAATAAAATGAAATAAACAATATGTCAGCCCTGAGATTCAGCTCAGGAAGTTTTAAGAACAAGAATGTTATAAGGAAAAAGGGGGGTGGAGGTGTTGGAAAGTTCAAGGTTAATTCATATGTTGCATTAAAAAATTCCAGCTGCAGTTAATTGGTTCTTGTGATTAATGAAGTGTAAGAAGTGGGAGGAGAGAAGGTGGATTTTGTGAAATGTACTGAAAATGACTTTCAGTTTGGGAAATTCCATAGACATACCAGAGCTGTTCTAATAAATCAATTGGAGATTGTACTTGTCTCGGAGTGATTGATTACCATGGACAATTTCTGGATGTCTAACACAATAATTGTTAACTTTCTGCAGCAATCTTCCTGATCTTGCATGTTGCAACATAGAATTTGGCCTCAGTACATTTTGTGGAAAACGTCTCATCAGAACTTTTGACAGATACCGTATGCAAGAATTGCTGGGGCAATCTGGAAAGACTACTAGAAATGATGTTAAATGATGATATTTAGTACATTGCTGTAATATTGACAAGCAGTACATGCTCAGTTGCTTCTACCCTCCTGCCCACCATCAGAAGGGCACAAACATTCTGGACATTCTGGACAAAATCTCTCAAATACCGCTGAAGGAAAGCATCTGCACATTGCCAGGGTAAATGTTCTTCTATGCTTCTAAACAAATTGTGTGAGTTTTAATATTGGTTTTAGAAGATACTGGACCACCAGGGGTGGGATTCTACTGTGTTTGACCAGTTCTATAGAATCCCTTGTTAACTTTCTAAGCAGTTTGGATAACTGGTAGTTAGAAGAAATCTCCTTTTGTTTTTTTCCATCCTTATTACATTCTTGGCAGTATGCCTAGACTTACTGTCTCCGAAGGAGATTTCTTTTTACTTTCTTAAAGGGGAAGGGTTATTTTAAGCTTTTTACACTGCTGTTGGGAGGAGATACTCCCCTGGATATACATCCAGCCACATGCAACAATCAGCACTTTAAATAAATAATTGAAAGGAGCTTTGCATACAGAAAAAACAGAGCTACAGAGGACACTATAGCCATCACTCTTCACATTGCTCTGACTCATCTAGAACAGCAGGGGGGGCTATTTTGTGGATTTTATGCTTTTTGGATGCTTTTATGAATTTTAGTTCTGCATTTAACACAAATCTTCCACATAGACTAGTGTCTAAATTTCTGGACCTTGGGCTTTCTAATTCAATCTGCCTTTGGATTATGGATTTCCTGTCTGGCCACTCACAGATTAGGTAATCATACCCCTTCAGCCCTTATTCTTAGCACCCACAGGGTTGCGTGCTGAGTCCCTTACTCTATACTCTTTATGTGCATGACTGCATTCCCACTCACGCTAGTAATACTATTGCGAAATTTGCAGATGATACAACAGTGATGGGACTTATCTCGGGGGGGGGGGGAGAATGAGTCTTCCTACTGAGATGAGGTGGACTGGTAGCTTTTGTGGTGTGGAGACGATAACTTGGTCCTCAACACCAATAAAACCAAAGAGCTTATAGTGGATTATAAAAGGAACAGATCAGACATCCAGCCCTTACTTATCAATGGAGACTGAGTGAAGCAAGTGGTCAGTTTTAAGTTTCTGGATGTTACCCTAAAAGAGGACCTGACCTGGGGTGCCCACATTTCAGCCCTGGTCAAAAGGGCCCACCAGAGATTATACTACCTGAGATTTATTATTATACTATCTGAAAACAACAACCAAATGAAAAACTGCTGGTGACTTTCTACTGCTGCACCATAGAGAGCATTTTAACATAATGCACCTTTGTATGATTTACCAATTGCACAATGGCAGATAGGAAAGCACTCCAGAGGGTTAATGTCATTGTCCAGAAGATCATTGGTTGCCCTCTCCCCTCATTGGAAGAGCTTTATAGCTCCCGCTGCCTTAAGAAAATTCAAAAGATCCATCTCATCCTGGGAACCCTGTTTTTGAACTATAACCATCTGGCAGACAGTACAGAATAATAAAAACAAAGACAACTGGGCTGCAAAACAGCTTCTATCCCAGGGCAGTAGCTCTTTTGAATTCTGCTGCAGTGATGGTGTGGTGTCAGGGGTTTCCAGTTCAATGTGTGAAGGGTGAAGGATGTGTGTTTGTGTTTATTTTCATGGTCATGGTCATGATGTGCCCTGAAGATGGTGTTTGATTTCGCTGTACAAGGTGCAATGACAATAAAGTAAACTAAAAAAAAATAATGACAAGGAACCAAGAGCAAGGCTTGTTGGCTAGCTAGAAAGATTGATATTCAAACATGAGTTTACAAACCCTTTCTGAGTTTGGTCTAAAACTGATTTTTGGTGAAGTTTAATTCTGTCCTTGGTGAAGTTTAATCCTGTGTTTATTGATGGGATTATTTCCCTTATTCAACTTTGTTTGGGAGGAAAAAGATTAGTCTCTGTTTCTGAAAAGAAACTGGGTTGAGAAATCTGGCTAGTTCCTGTGTCTATTTGTTCTGGTAATTGGATTAACAAGCAACAGCTACTGTTGTGATTTAATTATTTGTATTGTGCTTAAAAATTTTCCTGCCTCATGGTTTCTTTTTCTATCTGGGGAGGGGATCTTCACTCACTGCTTTAGTGGTATCTGGCGCTATTCCCTCACAATGGCAATTATACCCTAGCATGATAAACACATAAATAAAAGTAGGTAAAGCACATTATGTACATAAATACTTCAACATTAGTGTTGGATTTAAGGCCCGGTCCCACTGGCTGACGGATGCAAAACATATGCATAAAGGACACAGCAGATGAGCAAAATTTCGGGGGTGGCTCCATCCATTGTCATCCGCTCCAAAAAGTGGTGAAAATTTGCATAAACAGAATGGAAAAGAACGGACGTGGGTAGTATGTAGCGGGGATGTTAAACGGATGTTCATAGGAAGCCTAGCGGATGGAAGCAGATGACACCTCCGAAGGGGTTCTGGGGAGAATTTTGAAGCGGACGCATAGCGGATGAAGCGGATGCATCACGTACACCTAAAGGAAAGGGGATGCCGCACGGATGTATATCGGATGCAAACCGTTCACTGCACAACCTTTCTATTTCCGTGCTACTAACGCTGTGTAGATGTTCTGTGTACCTTTTGTTTCCTCCCTCTTTCTGATTTCAGCTGCAGCGGATATGAGTTGAGGGGATGCCCAGAGGATGCCGAGAGGATACAGTGGACATTTAACAGATGATAAATGGACATAGAACGTTTGTTGCTCATATGTCACGCATTTACATTGTACACGGAGGAAAGTTCATCCGTTCACAAAGTTTTGTGCAGCTCAAAACTTCTTGCACAGATGAAATTGCAGTGGACGGATGCTCGACGGATAGAGCGTATGAAACACGTATGCAATGAGTACACAACGGATGCATAGCCTTTTCCAATGGATGGCAAGCTTTTTTTAACGTTTTACATCCTCTTTGCATCCGTAAGTGCAGTGGGACAGGGCCTTTACATTCTGTATATATAAAAGCGTCTTTAGCAGATTGAAAAGTAAGAGGACAACCATGATACCTAGATGTATTTCATCCTGAAAGTTAATAATAAAAAAGACCAAATTCATTTTCAAAACTGTTTTTGCCAAGTTTCCTGGTTGATCAGGGAAAAGCAGTACTTAGGCAGGAATGATATCAGAATGACCTTTGTGCTTCTGTAGGCAGTGGAGTTCAGAATTGCTTCTGCAGTTTCAACAACACCTAATATTTACAGTATAATGCCAACAACTCCATAAAACAAGTTTGCTTAATTATTACATTGGACTTTTCGGCTGTGCTTTGTTTCTATTTCTCATTTAGAATGTCAACCTTATTTTTAATGTATAAACTTTTCATGTAAACTCATTCAATGACATTCTAAATAATACAATTGAAATGAAAAGGAGATCTGCTATGATTAAAACAAAAATGATATATTCTTTGGGCCCTAAGAAAATTTTAAGGAAAATCAATTTGGTCACTAATTCAGTTACGGGAAATGTAGGGTGAAATTAGGAAGTTAAGGAAAGGAAGGGGAGCAGGGAGTTACAAGGGGAAAGAGAAAAAAGAAAAGAAAAAGACTCTGCATAGTACTAGATAAAAACATTCCAACTTCAACTTTTTGCTTTTACACATTAATATATACAGTAACTAGAGGACAAAGCAATGACTGGCAGAAAAGAAAAAGGCAAACCGGTGAGAGAGAGGATCAGGAAGGAGGAGGAGAACCTAATGTAAAGAGGAGACAAGAGACTAGTTCACAATAGGCCATCCAGGCGGTCCTGTTTGCTGGGAAAAGCAGTGCAAACAGGAGCCATGTGGCTGGGGACCCAGGAGCAGTGAGGGGCAACACAACGAAGCAGATGTTTTTTCTTTTTATAATCTATAGCCTTTTTCTATTACTTAAGCTTGTATTCTTGTTCAATCAGATACAATCTACTGTGTATCTAATATGTATTCCTCCTTTTGCATATAAACAGCAAGATACACCCCATGTATTCACTGAAGCATCTTGCTTTGCTCTATAAACTAAAAAATGCATTATTTTAGAATTTTATCAGATTTTGAAACAACTTCTGTTCCATGAATACACAAAATATTTAATAACTCAGGCTAAAGCATAATCCGTTTTTTAAAAAGTAAGATAGCACTTTCTATTTTAAATATTTCATTTTCTGAACTTGTGTTATTCTAATCCTTTTGATGCATCAGTGGGTTTTTTGCACTGACTTCATTGTGCTTTTGTTTGGAAAATTACATGAAATAAGATTCATAAAGAAATGGCTTACTGTTCTCCCTTAGATGGAGCATCATACATAGCATTCATTTTCATCTTCACCTACATGGTTATAATTCTATTCTATTGTAGAGTTTGAGTTCAAATGTAATAAAAGCCAAATTTCAGTCACTTCTGAAACAAAAAATTAATACTGAAGTGAAAATTTAAATTTAAAGTAGTGATAAATTTTGAAGTCCACATGAATTTAATTACACTTAAGAGGAAATTTAATTTTAATGAACTCACTTTTTTGTTTTTACTCCAATCCTGCTCACTTTATTTACCTGGTTCAGTAAGAGTCTGGCTCCTTGGAAGCTTTTGAATCTTTTTCATGAGAAAGGTACATAGTCCTTACATGGGGATTCATTTCAGTTTCTTTAAGTATAGAACTTTTAGTGCTATTTCAAGGGATGTCTTAATATGCTTCATTAGACTGCTCATTCTTTTTTCTTTGCACATTAATGTCTATTTACAGGGTATCAGTCAAGCAAATAAGTAAGCAGCCAAACTAATAAATATTGAAATTCTTACACAATTTGTTAATTTGTCCAGGGCCAACATGATGTAACTCTATTTAGTATGCTTTGCAACACCCGGACTGCTTTTTCATTCACTACATCACATTTTCTTCTTGTGATCATTTTTTGCTTGTTTGCTTTATTATATTTAAAGTTTACAGATTTACAGATTAACAGAGTTGGAAGGGATCTTATAGGTCATCTAGTCTAACCCCCCCCCCATCCAAGCAGACGACCCTACACCGTTTCTGACAAATGGCAGTCCAATCTCTTCTTAAAAGCTTCCAGTGATGAAGCTCTCAGAACTTCACCTCCTCCTCTCTGTGGCAGCCCTTCAAATACTAGAACACTGCTATCATGTCTCCCCTGGTCCTTCTCTTCACTAGACTAGCCATGCCCTGCTCTGAAAACCATTCTTTGTAGGTTTTAGCATGCAATCCCTTAATCATCTTTGCTGTTCTTCTCTGCACTGTTTCTAGAGTCTCAACATCTTTTTAATAGCGTGATGACAAAACCTGATGCAGTTTTCTAGGAGTGGTCTTAGTAAGGGTTTATAAAGTGGCTTTAGTATTTCATGTGATCTTGATTGAATCCCTCTGTCAATGTAATTTAGGATTGCATTGGCTGTTTTGCTGCTGATGATTGTCTGCAGTTTCCTTGATCTGTTTTTTTCCCCCTTTTTTTGGAAGATGGGAACCACATCAGCTCTTTCCAGTCCCCCAGAGTTGAGAAATTGATCTGGTACAGTTGTTCTGAGATGACATCTGCCAACTCCTTTAGAACTCTGGGATGTAATTAGTCAGGTCCTGGTGATTTATATTCACCAAGATCAGACAGGTGTTCTCTTACCTTTTTTTTTTCTTTGCTGATTTTAACTTTTATTTCTAGTCTGTCTTTTACATTTGTGTTTTTGGTAGGTTGAACTATAGTTTCTTTTTATGGGAAGACTGATGCAGAGAATGAGTTAAACAGCTCTGCTTTCTCTCTGTTGCCTATTACATGCTGTCTTCTCTCTTAAAGCCCCTGTCACACTGCACCAACGGATGCAAAGAGAATGTAAAACGGACAAAAAAGCTTGCCATCCGTTGGTTAACGCGATGTATCCATTCTGTACTCACTGCCTCCGTTTTGCTTCCTCTCTATCCGTCCAGCATCCGTTTATTGACGTTTCATCCGCTCAGAAAGTTTTGAGCTGCTCAAAACTTTTGCGCGGAAAATGTATCCAAATCGTCCGTTCTGCATCCACTACGCATCCGCTAGGCATCCGTTCCACATCTGCGCAACTCGCATTCGGTCGGACGCAGGGAGGAAGTGGAACGGATGCGGAACAGATGCAGAATGGATGCCTAGCGGATGCAGCACGGAAACAAAGCATTTAAAATGGAAAAAACGTTCGCAGAGGGGACCTATCTCAGATATTAAGGATGTCTAGAGGATGCCTAGAGGATGCAAAGGGACACCTATACTGCCTATAAAAAGGGGGAGCAACTCGTCTGTATCTCACTTTCAGACCAGCAGCCTAGCTGTGCAGACCTCTGCAGCCTTCATCTGACTCTTGCTCTTCCACAGCAACCAGTCATGTCAACCGTGGATCGTAACATAGTCCTTTTGGCAGCCACCATCCTTCTGCAACAGTGCGAAGCCATCTACAGGCTCTGTGAACTCTACTACAGGAAGAAAAAGAGGCAGCCAAGAAGCATCTGGGTCCGAAGATGGATCGCCAGAAGAGCAGAGTATGGACTGTACAACAAGCTGATGGTGGAGCTCAGGAATGAAGACACTCAGGCATTCCAGAACTTCATGAGGATGCCTCCAGCCATGTTTGATGAAGTTGTGCAGCGGCTGACACCAACTTCTGGCCCAGCCTGGAACCTGGGCTCAAGGTGGCACTCACTTTGCGCCACCTGGCCTCAGGGACCACCTACAGGAGCATGCAGTATGGCTGTCCAGGGCAAGGCGGGTGGTGGAGAACGCCTTTGGCATCCTGGCCAAAAGGTTCCAAGTACTTCTCACCACCATGCAGCATCACCCAGAGACCATGAGGAGGATCATGGAAGCTTGCTGCATCCTGCACAATCTCATGCGCACCCGCTACCCAGTCTTGCAGAACAGGTTCATGGACCTCCAACAAGGCAATGGGGACATAGAGACTGGGGAATGGAGGCAAGGGCAAAACCTGATAGACACTGAGGATGTGCAAGGCCCCAACAGAGCCTCACGTGAAGGGAAGAAGCAGCGCAACCTCCTGAAACACTGGTGCAACTCCCCAGCTGGAGCAGTGGAGTGGCAAGACAGGATGATAGTTGATTAATCGCTGCTTCCTTCAGCCTGTCTCATCACACGGATGAGATTGGGCCATGTATGTTGGGTGTGCCTACAATGAACAGGGCGTTTAATAAAGAGTTGTGTTTGTGTTGACATGTGTGGATGATTATTATATTATTATTGACCATAAAGGGCCATAGGTGTAGCACCTGGGAGGGTGGACCCTACAGTCCCACTATGCTTGCACTGGAGGTTTATCTATCCCACAGCTATTACCCATCCCAAAGGTATCCCTGCCTATCCCACAGGTATCCCTGCCCATCCCACAGGTATGCCTGCCCACCCCACTGCTATCTTAACCCATCCCACAAGCATGCAAAGGCTTAAACCAATTCTAAAAGTTTCCACCAAGACTTTATTAAAAATAAATAAATGAAGCAAATGTGTGAATCAAAGATAAACTTTATTGAACAACAAGCTGTAACAGAAAAATGACCCAAGTCAAGTGTCCAAATAAAGTCCACACCCAGTCTCTGGCAGTCTTCATGGTCACTCGGAGGTCTGCCCAGTCTCAGGGGTGAAGGGTCCAGGTGGTGTGGAGGTGGGTGCTGCTGCAGTGCTGATCTGAAGTGTCATTGGGGTGCCTGGCCCCGAGAGGACAACAGGTGACGTGTGTTGAGAAAGGTCTCAGACAGCTGGCTCAGCCCCGTGATGCTGAGAGGTCATTCCTCCATGCCATGGGGTGTCAGCCCCAGTACTGATGACAGATGTACTGAGGCCGGGCTTGGCTGTGGGGTGGAAGAAGGAGTAGTGTAGTGGGGCTGTCTGCTCTGCAGCTGGGTGAGGACTGGCGTGGGTGGCATCATTGGCGTGGGTGGCATTGCTGTCATCGGTGGCATCATTGAAGTGGGTGGCATCGGTGGCATCAGTGGAACCGGTGGCAACGGTGTCGCCCGATGACTGTGTGCCTGGACTGGGAAGGACTGCTGCCTGTGCTGCTGAACCTCCTGGTAGCCGTAGCCCTGGTAGGTGAGGGGCTGTGGGAAGCCTTGGAATGGGAGGGACATCACCTGGGGTGGAGGACCAGACCTGGACTGGGTGGGAGCAGGTTCCTCTGGATCTGGAGGGTTGTGAAGCAGCTCGGTGATCCGGTCCTTCACCACCTGGTACTGGGGTTCCTCCATGTTCTTGAGGGTCTGGTTGACATAGGTGAGGAAGGGCTTGCGGTTGGAGGATGAGGAGTTGGTGTTGACCAGCTGAGAGAGGAGATCTATGCTGGTGCGGATGGTGTCCCTGATCTCCATCAGGACAGTGTGGCTCTGCCCCTCCTGCTGTCTGGCTCTCTGCCTTTCTGTGGAGGTGGAGCTGGGGGGGGTGGATGCGGCTATGGCTGTAGTGGAGTGACGTCTCCTTTCTCCCACTGCACCAGGAAGTCCTCCACGCACTCCACCATGGTTACAACACCTGTCCACGGGTTCTCCGCTGTGGCACGCTCCACAGAAACCTGCCTGGAGACAGGGACTGACTCTCAGCGGAAGAGGACTGGCTCTCAGCAGGCTGCCGGAGAGAGAGGGTTGTGAGAGGGGCTCCTGGTGCTCCTCGGTGGTGGATCTCACCCTCCAGGAAGCTGCACCTGGCCATGACGAAGGTCTCTCTGTCCATCAGCTTAACCGTGGTCTGGCCAGATTTCTTCAGGTGCAGCTTCCCATACCAGGTGTGCATGTGCTTCCACCAGCCAAGGAGCACCTCCGAAGTGTAACCCATACTCTCCACCCTCTCTCTCCAAGCAGCCTGCTTCTGCTTGGTGTTCCTGTAGAGACAGTCTCCCTTCCGCCACAGATAGTCGTTCTCTCTCAGCCACTCCAGCACCTCATCCTCGTGTTCCTCCTCAATGGAGTATTGCCTCCTCTCCCGTTGTCGCATACGCCTCTTCCTCCCTTTGGCAGGACCAGATGGGCCCTCATCAGAGGGGCTCCCAGGTAGTAGGGGCTGCTCCTCCACAGCAGCAGCAGCAGCAGCAGGAGGATCATCATCATCATCATCATCATCATCATCATCACCAGCAGCATCATAATCGTCATCATCATCATCATCAGCAGCAGCAGCAGCAGCACCAGCAGGATCAGCAGCAGCAGCACCACCACCACCAGCAGCAGCAGCAGCACCAGCACCAGCAGCACCAGCAGCACCAGCAGCACCAGGAGCACAAGCAGGACGTGCAGGATGAGCAAGACCAGGAGCACGAGCAGGACGAGCAGGACAAGCAAGTCCAGGAGCACGAGCAGGACGAGCAGGATCAGGAGCCGCTTCAGCAGAGTAAGACACCAGCAGAAGCACAACCGACAGGAGTAGCTTCAGCAGGGTAAGCACCAGCAGAAGCACCACTGCCAGGAGCAGCTTCAGCAGAACCTTCAGCACCAGAAGAGCGAGCCCGAGCAGCAGAAGCCCCAGCAGAAGCAGAGTCAGGGACAGGGACAGGGGGCGGGAGGGTGGCCCTGTCCCTCTTGCCAGGGATGGGGGCAGGTTGCTGAGGCTTTTGCTTCTTCCCCATGGTTGTGGGGTTACTGGCTGGCAGGGAGGCTGGCAGGCACCAAGGCTGGCAGGAAGCCTGGCACCAAGGCTGGCAGGAAGCCTGGCACCAAGGCTGGCAGGAAGCCTGGCAGGAAGGCAGGCAGGCAGGCACCAAGGCTTGCAGGCAGGCAGGCACCAAGGCTGGCAGGCAGACTGGCTGGCAGGGAGGCTGGAAGGCAGGCTGGCAGCAAGGCTGGCAGGCAGGCAGAGAGCAAGACTGGCAGGGAGGCTGGCCAGGAGGCAGGCTGGCGGGAAGGCTGGCAGGAAGGCTGGCAGCAAGGTTTGCAGGCAGGCATGCAGGCAGGGCAGGCAAGGACTCGATGTATCCGGCAGCAAGTCTTTCCACCGAATGCTGGCCATGTGCGAGCTGCTTCCCTTTATATCTACGTGGCTTACGCAATGCATCCCCCCCGCATGTGCAATGAATGCAAGGCATCCGCTAGGCTTCCGCTGTGCATCCGCTAGGCTTCCGGTCTGCATCCGCTTCATCCGCTGTGCATCCTCCCCGCGTCCATGTTATCCGCTCTGGTTATGCAAACTTTTGCCCCTTTTGAGAGCGGATAACAACGGATGGAACATTTTGCTTGTCCGTTGTGTCCTTTTTACATACGTTTTGCATCTGTTGGGCAGTGTGACAGGGCCTTTAGTTGATTGACTATTTCCTTGATTTTTTCTTGTTATTTATATGTTGAAAGAAGCTTCTTTTATTATCTTTGACTTTTGTTGCAAGTCATTCTCAATCTTTGCTTTCCTGATTTTGTCTTTGCATTCTGCAATATCTGCTGATATTCTGCCTTAGTTATGAGTCCCTCTTTCCATTTTTTGTACTTATCCTTTTTGTCTTTTAGTTTATCAGAGAGATCTTTGTGCAGCCATGCTGATTTGTTGGATTTCTTGTTTTTCTTTTTCAGTAGTATTGTGCTGAACTGGGTTTTTATAATAATATTTTTCAGAGTTTCCCAAGCTTCTTGAGTTGTTTTCCCCTTCAAGGCACTTGAGATCTTTATGTCTGACTCTGGATATGCTTCCTATGTCTCCTATTTGGGGTTTGACTCTGTCTTCCTTCCCATCCCTCACTTCATTATTTGACTTGCTTTCTAGGAGTTTTTGCTTAGAATTAGGTCCTGGAGATTGTATAGATTGGTTATCCCCCCCTTATCAATTTTAGTTTAAAGCCTTCCTGGTAAGTTGAGCCAGTCCAAAAGCAATAGAATGCAGGTTTGTATTATTTTTAATTAGTGAGTGAAAGCTGAAGTTGATATGGCTTAAAATAGGACAAAAGTTGGAAAAATAGGATAATAGTTTGAACTCATGAGCACAAAATCAGACTGTCATATTACATCTATCTATCTATCATCTATCCATCTACAGATAGTCCTTGAGTTACAAATATATGCAGCCTGCCCATTCCATTTGTCCCCGAGGATTCATGGGAGTGAATGTCATATCTTGAATGGGATCACTCCAGAGGTGTTATTCATCTGGTTTGCACTGGCTCAAGCGATCTGATATCAAGATGTCAGGCTCCATGAGAATCCTCGCCCAACAGTCACGCTGTTTCTGAGCTCGAGAAAGAGCTGGCACCACCCGATGATGACATTGAGAGTAGCCATACAGACGGAGATACCGAATGTAGGGGGGGAACGCTTTACCCAGGAGGTTTTGGTGGAATTGATCTTCAATGAGGGAGAGGAGAAAGAAATGAGGAATATCGCATTCACATGCGAAGGGAAATACCTAGCATAGGGGATCCTTGGTCAAGATTCGGTAGCTGAAACACTTGAGGGGGAAAGGGTTTGGAATGGGAGGATGGTTAGGCAGGAAAAAGGGATTAACTGGGAATCACGAATAGGTGAGTAATCATTGTAGAATGTAAAGTTTGGGAAGATTAGAGATAATAGAGCAATTGGGACACGAGTATAGGGCAGAGGTAGAAGCGTGTAGGTGGGTGGAGTAAGGGGATAAATTATACTGGAAGGCAGTTGCTTCCAGTGCTAACCTTGATCAGGATTACCGTTCTTGCTGATTACTGTACCTAGATGAATAAACTACTTCAAACCATCCAGTTTGTTGACTTTTATCTACAGTTTCCAGAACTACAGCTGAGAAAAGAATTGGGCAGGGGTTGCCAAACCGGGAGTAACTTCTGGCTGACCATGCCCCCAACCAGTCACCCAGTCAACACTCGCTCCCTTGCCCCACCTGCCCAATGCTTGCTCACCCCACCCATCTGACACTTGCCCCACCTGCCTTGACACTTGCCTCACCTAGTCATTCCTTCCCTGTGCAGCACACTGGGTCCTCGTGGCTTGCCTTTAACCTGTCTTCCCACATGGTGCCTGCGCCCCAACTGAGCAGCCCTGATCTGACTGCTCACAGGAAAGCCTGCAAGTAAGATTAGGGCCCCCTCTGCCATTCCTGAGACCTTGCCTCACCTGCCTCACCCTTGCCAGGCCTCCCTTGCTGTTCCTGGGACCTTGCCTCGCCTCCCTCACCATTCCCGGAACTTTGCCTCACTCCCCTTGCCATTCCCAGGACCTTGCTGGGCATGCCCTGCTGTTCCTGGGCTCAGCTGGCTATCTAAGCCGCCATGAGGTGCCTTCCCAGGTCTCCCTACTACATGGCAGCCACGGTGCAACAAGCGTCAGCAGAGGTGCAAAAAACCTGCTCACCTGGGCAGCCAGGAATTTCCTTCCTCCCCACTCAGGCAAGCAGGCTTTTTGCACCATCACTGCTGCTTGTTGCACCACGGTCACCATGTAGTAGGGAGACCTGGGATAGCTGGCAGGACTGGTCAGTCAGGCAAGGCCATCCAGACAATCCCCCAGTGCTATGAGGGTCCAGATGTGGAGAGGAAGCTGCTCCCCATCTCCTTGGAAGGTCAGAAACAGGACAGGGCTAGGAGACTTGTGGGACCCTGCCCCCCTCTGAGGGTCTGTTCCATCTCCCCAAATTAGAGGGGATGGGTGCCTCCTGGCCCTCTCCTTACAATACCATCATCCGCGGAGATGAAGCTGCCTCCCCTTTTCCAGGACAGCCCCATCAATGAAAGAGGCTCCTCTGAGAAATTCAGCAGACCCCCACTGACCTACCCCCAAGATTTGGAAACCGGGCTCCAGTGGGGGCCTTTGTGGCTGGATGGCATTATGAAAATAACAGATTTTTCTGTATGTTAATTGTGAGGAATTAAGAAATTCCAGGGGGGAGGCAGTTGATTGGCGGCAGAACATGAGATTGAAGGAAAAATGCGGGTGAAGGCTTTGCCTGTGCTTTTTTTCATGTCTACTTTTTAAAAACTCATATATTCTCAGCAGCCAGCCAGCGAGCTGCTGGGTTCTGGATAAAATGCCGATTATTTTGTTATTCAAACAGTTTGCACTCTGGTTCCTCCCCAATGAGTGGTGTGGAGCAGCACAGGAAAAGGACTTCAAGGGAGATGGCGGTAAAGGTGGTCTGTTGCTGGTCGTGGCTGGTGCAGCTGCCCCCTTGGGGCAAAGCGAAGGGTGAGCAGGGAGGTGCAGCTGCAGGATGAGCGTTGGGGGCCTGGGGAACTGCAAGGGGCGCATGGGGGTGCAGTGTTTGTTGCTAAGGGCAGAGAGTTTTGGGTGTGAGTGTGGGTGGCGGAGCGAGCAGCGGCAGCGCCACAAAGAAAGACAGGATGGAAGGAAGGAAGAGAAAGAAAGAGGGAGGAAGGGAGGGAGGAGAAAGTGAATGAGATATATGGATGAATGAAAGGATAGATAGACCCATGGAGGGAGGGAGGGAGGGAAGGAGAGAGAGAAAAAAAAGGAGAGGAAAGAAGAACACTGTTCCATCTGGAAAAACGCGAGGTAGACCGGGTTCCAACAGTAAAAGTCTTTATTTCAACAGTTTAAGTTAAATGGAACAGTTTGGCTCTAGCTGCGGCAGCCTTTATATATGGCTTGCCTGCCGGCTTGTAGCCAATGACATTTGTTTGATTTAGCCGCCTTTTGGCGGCTCTTTTGGATTGGTTCCTAGTGAACCAATCCCTATGGCGGCTTTCTTAGCCAATCATATTAGAGGATTTGGAGTAAACTATTTTATACAGAACAAAACCCTGGCTTTTTGAAACAGCACAGCAATCTCGGGCTGGAAGGGATCTTGGAGGTTATCTTCTTGCCCAATGGTTCCCAAACTTTTTCAGTCCACCATCCCCTTGGTGCTACAAGCTCATCCTCAGTGCCCCCACCCAGGGGTGGGATTCAAATTTCTGTGGGCATCGCCTAATTTGAGGGTGTGGCTTGCTGATCACATGACCAGGTAGGTGTGATTTTGTGATCATGTGATTTAGTGGGCGTGGCTAGATGACTAGCAAACCAACTACAAGTGGTCCTCACTTAATGGCTGGTTGTTTAGCATGGCCGGTTGTTCTAATTTATAACTGGCCTCCCCAGAGATACTTGACTCATTTTTTGGAGTTTTGACAGCCATGCACACACATGCACACACATACACACACAGTCCCTTCTAATCCTGCTGGAGCAGGTCATTGCACTAGAATCAGCAAAGCATCTCTGATTAGATTCTAGCAGTGAATAAAATCTAATCAGAAATGCTTTGCCGATTCTTGTTGATTTGTTTTATTTGTATCTCTTTATTTTATGTTGCTGAATTGCATTGACGTGTGTCCCTTCTTGTGCACACCCCAGAAGCTTTTGTGATTCTTTGCAGCAAAAATTACCAACCTCTGGCTTTGCTCTACTTTTCCAACATGCCGACACCGCCACGTTCCAGGTGCCGGCTCCACAGGTCCACCCCATTGAGCCCACTGCACTGGAGGGATGTGCCCAAGCAAGTCAAGTCAATGGGGCAAGCCTGAGAGAGGGAAGCAGAGAGAAAGAAAAGAAAGAGAGAGAGAGAGAGAGAGAGAGAGAGAGAGAGAGAGAGAGAGAGAAGGAAGAAAATAAAGAGAAAAGGGAAAGAAAGAATAAGGGACAAAGAAAGAAATGGGGATGGAAGGAAGGGACAGAAAGAAAAAGAAATAAAGAAGGAGGGAGGGAGGGAGGGAGGAGAAAGATAATGAGATATCTATTCTAGTCCAATCACCTGCTCCAGGAGGGTTAGAAGGGAGTGTGTATGTGTGTGTTCTCATTGTAATTTACCAGTACATTTTGGTTTTGCCTTCTTCAGAATTGGCACTGTAATACATTGGGGAAAAGTAATTTTTAGAATGGAGATCTGGTCCAATGGATCCTGTTTAAAGCATCAACAAAATGTGAGAGTTTCCTGATAGTCTTGACCATGTTTTGTCCACAAAACTTTTAATAAAAACCAATGTGCTGGCAAATATGTTTCAGTGTGGGAAAGGGCTTCAGTCAAAACTAGGCCTCATTTCAATCTGATGCATCAACTATCTCTATCTCTCTCTCCCTCCCTCCCTTCCTCCCAGACTGGCTTGCTCTACTTTCCCAATGTGCCTGTGGGGCTGGCGCTTCAAACATGGACATTTCAGCAGAATCTCATCTGCCATCATCAGGCTTCTGTATGGATATGGGTCTTACAGCTCCTGGTTTTAAATTTGAGGCTGGTCCATTCTGATTGGTTGGGAGCCTGGACCTGTGTTCATTGGACTTGGAGTTTGATTGATTGGTGTTCCTGGTTTCTTCTGTCTGTTTTGTGGCTTTGATTGGCTGGCAACAGTCTGTTCTTGTGTTGGAGGCTTTTAGTGCAGCTTGGCTCCGTGTGAAGGGACGG
>BLBF01000017.1:52440718-52468922 GCA_015471245.1 Laticauda colubrina | reverse complement strand
AGAGAGAGAGAGAGAGAGAGAGAGAGAGAGAGAGAGAGAGAGAGAGAGCTCTAACTCCAATTGTTCTAAGCGTATACATATAAATAAAAGAAATATAGACATATAAATCCTGAATACAAAGTATATGTGTACATTTATATGGATTTTAGGCCCTGTTATCCAAACCATACTGTAGAATAATCTCTTCTAGGCTGGATTATTGTGATTAGTAGATTCCATCAGTATTTAAAAGTACATCTTTGTCCATTAGTCTCACTATTGCAACAACCACTATTTGTCCCTTGGCCTCTAGATGGTGCCTTTTGCCTGATTCGTACAGTCCCAATCACAATCTCTTCTCTACTTTTCCATCACTGTTAAAGTCTTCTCACAAAAGTTGTCTATTTTTCCAAACTACTAAAATTCAACAAAGTCCTAATCCAAATGTTTAGTCCATCTTTAAAGGTTTTAATAAGCACCTGTTCAGGGTTTCCTCATACTCATACTCTTTCTTGTTGTGACAGTGTCAGTGTCCATGTCAATATCGTTCCTGTCATGGCTCTGTTTCCACTACTGAATTGCCACTGTTCTTAGGGGTCATTTCCCCTTTGTCTAAGAGACTCACTTTACTCTCTAATGCAGTTTGCAGGTCATGTTCTCTTCAGTCTCAAAATTGCCAATTTCCACTGATATCCTCTAATGCTTTGCACTGCTTTCCCTTCTTGCTTCCTACACCATTCAAATCAGGCCATCATGCTTCTGGATCTGCCATAAAGGCCAACCTCTTTTGCATCAGATTTGAGGAGTTCCTCTTGCTGTAGTGGGAGATCACTCCCTCACATATATAATGTCGACTCTGATACAGGAATCCAAAGTTCTCTCTTTATCATCTTTTAATTTTAATCTCTTTCTAATCTTTTAGCTATGAAAAGCTGTACAAATGAAATTTAAGTTTGCCACTGAGGCTATTTCTAACCTAAATGGGAGCAGTATTTCAAGTACTTCAAATCTCAGGTAAATTCAAGCAGGAAAGACTATTCTGCTGGATCCAGACAAGGATAGAAAACTAAGCAGAGTGTAATCACTTTCTATCTAAAAGCAGGAACAGCTGTACCAAACATATGGAACTGCCATGCAAGAAAAGTGAGTGAGTTTGACAAGTGAGACCCCTAATCAAAGGGATTGATGCAGGAGATGATGAACAAATTCAGCAAAAATATTTCTTGAATGAAGATACTCTGAGGTAAAAACAGCAGGCTTGAATAAATTGGGCCAGACTGCAATATTGCAAAGATAAATGTTAATATTCTTCTGAGTTATTTTTGCTATGAATCATTTTCCTCCATCTCTAAATATTTAAACATTGAATGGTAAAGTGGCAGCTGGGACTATATACATCCACATATAGCTGACAGCTAATTATTCTACATAATTAAAAATAAATCTAGTTGTATACACGATATTCAGAAAGATATTACTGCAATATATAAAGCAAGTAATTTCTGTTCGGGGTTATTCAGAATATATGAACAATGTGTCCTCATTTTATTTGCTCTATATTAGTTCTTCCTCCAGGGATTATAAAGGAAAGCACACTTGATTTGGTGGTCTGTAGTATACACATGAAACAGATTTTGCTTTTCTTTTTTATAAAGAGACTCAAAGCATTCTAATATTAAAACATTAGTTCAGCAGAGCACGATAACCAGTGGTGTTATTCTACCAGTTCGCCCTGGTTCGACTGAAACAAGAGTAAAAAATGTTACCATTTGGCTGAACTGGTAGTAAAAAACAGCTACCAGTTTGGCCGAACTAGTATTTCTGTTATTTTTGCCTCCAAATGGTCAGCTGTTCCAATGATCAGCTGTGCCAGGATCCCCCTCACCGTCTTACTGCTTCACCCAGGAGGCTTTCCTGAGGCCCAGAAGGCAAAAAGGAGTGTGCAAGGGTGGTGGTGGGGTGCTGCACATACCCCGTGCTCCATTTTTTTCTTCCAGGGCCTCAGGGAAGTCTCATGGCAGCAAAAATGACCTCCTAGAAGGTTTCCCTGAGGCCCAGGAGCCCAATAAAACAGAGCTTGGGGGGAAAGAAGGTGTGGGGTGCTGCGAAGAAGAAGAAAAAGAAAAGAAGAGGAGGAGGAAGAGGAGGAAGAGGAGGAGGAAACAGCCATGCCCACCCAGTCACATGGCCTAGCCATGCCCACAGAACTGATAGTAAAAAACATTTGTATTCCACCCCTGACAATAACTCACTTAAAAGGAACTGTGGTTTAGTAGTAAAGAGCACATTCTTTGCATGTAGAATGTTCATGTCATCCTTTCGTATAAGAAGGCAAATTAAGAAGTTTCCTGAAATCTTAGGTGGCTTCTCCCTAACTAGAACTTTATATATGTATATGTATATTTACAAAGAAATATGTAAACTTATGTTGATATTTCATGGACTGTTTTCATACAGGAACAACAAAAATGCCCCCCCCCATGGTGCAGGGGGCCAACTAGGTCATGCCCACCATGGCCATGGCCACCCAGCAACTGTTGCTAAAATTTTTGAAGCCCACCCCTAGAAATATGTAACAAGCATATAAAAACAAATTCATAATGTGAATTAGAAAATCATTATTTACTTTTTAATTAAAAACACACAGCATCAATGGATTATGAAAAGTAAGTAAATTGAAACAAATAGCACTAATGGATTATAAAAAGTAAGTAAGTTGCTATATGTCTTTATAATAAATAACATTTGAAACAAGCTTACATTTGTTACCCCCAAAAATTGAAGAACAAGTCTTCAAGCAGAAAGTAAGAAATGCAATAAATTTTCTCATATTTTGAAATTGTAAACCAGCACTGAGTCTTCCTCACAATGTTTTACTACCAAAAACAAGGGTAATGGTTCTGACTGAACAACTATTTTTGCAAATCAGCAAAAATAGTTGTTCAGTCTGTCCTGTTCTGGAATTGCATAGCTTTTCCAATAAATTGGAGAAATTCCAATAAACTAACCTTTTACCTGGACTAACAACTTTACTTTGCCAAATTGTAGGTCCAGTCCAGGAGTCTTAGATTAAAAAATATATGTCTTAAATCTCTACAGACATTAGCGGCTAATAGGATATGATTAATTTTCAGGAGGGAAATCTCTATTTCAGCTGATGTAATTTAAAATAACAAAAATAATAGAAATGCCCATAGAACATTATGTATGTATGTAATTCTGCTTAATCTATTGGTTTTATTATAATGGTTGCATATTATCCGTTCTTCAAATAATATTTGCACAGAAAAATGAAAGGCTTTTGAAAACTGTGACATTTGTTTTCCAAACATTCTAAGTTAAGAAGTCTTGCTTAATTTACATTTGATTGTGGGAATGAAAGAATTGCCAGATCATGATGTTCTCACATCATCAATGCTTTGTTCATCCTCAAATGACAGACATTCCAAGTCATTTGTACTTGCAAATGGCCACTGCTTCAGGTTCAGGATTCATTAACATTCTCTGAATTTTCCTGGCATAATAATGCAATGTGGGCATATATCAAAAAACACAGATGCACAACTATTGAAGACATTTATGCATTTCCAATGGAGTTATCAGTAGTCTTGATTTTAAGATGTTGCTGTAAGGTGGAAGGTACTCATGAAATTCATGGGAAAAAATACTTCTGTTTCTTTTAGAAAACCAGAAGTCATTTTGGCAAGTAAATATATAAAGATATGGCATTATGCTTCAAATAAGAAGAAAGCAGAAGTTTAATGAAATTAGAGATAAAAAAATTGCAGTGAATTTCATAGCATCTTTTTTTTCAGCTAAATGTTGTATTAAACCTTGTAGGGCAAACTGCGGTCTGCAAATAAAAAGTGAGCATGACAGAGACATAGAAACCTTGGAACACAAAGCATGCATATGCACAGACATGTGGGCAAGCACGAACCCACATATATACTACCTACTTTAAAATGGAAGATTCAAGCACATAGTGATACATACATGCACAACAACCAGTATTGTTAACATCTGAATACATTAAAAAGGTAGCAAGTCAATCTGTAAACATTTCTTGGACAGATTTCTTTTGTTACTACTATATTTTAAACAACTACTTGAATCACAGATAAACATGTTCCTTTTGCTCCGTGCTTATTGACAAATGAGGAGGCTCCAGATACTCAGTGAAGGGACTCATTTCTTTGTTAGGGTTGTTATGGCAACAAACACAAGAATCTATATTGACTAGTCTTTTATTATAGCAGTTTGGATTATTCCATTTAATATTTCTGAGCTGTTATAATTAATCTGCTATTGCAATGTGATTTTTTATTCTTTTAAGCAATGTGAAATTCTATGCCAAATAGTTCTTCTGACAAATAGTTCCATTAACATCAGCAGAGACATTGATGATTAAATGGTTTCATAATAATAGTCACAATGGCTGGCCAGAAATCAAGTTTTCTAAATTAATCTTTTCACTAGGTTTTGAATAAAAATGCATTCCCGTGATGTTATCCAATTTTCCCTCTGCATAACAAGAAGAGCAGCTTGTGAAAGAAATTAGGGTACAGGACTTGTCTGTTCTTATTTCTTGAAGACTTCCATGCAGCTGGCCATAGAATTAGGACAATTTTCTATTAATAAAACTTTAATTTATGTGAAATTAAAAAAAGAACATTTTGAAAAATCATACAAAGTTTCATGGCACTGCTATAACATCTTAAAACGAACAGTTTGTTCATTTGCTCATTAACAATTGTCCAACTAAAAAGAAACTACAAACATTATAGAATAAAATAATGAAATTGTATTTGAAGGTGATATAATAAATGATTATGATTGAGATGATTAAGATGAGACTGATAATTATTCTGCATTGCAATAAGCATACTTAAACTCCAATCACATTTGAGGAATTACATTTGCATTGACAGAAGTCTAAAGATGGTAGATAGATGTGTGTGTGTGTGTGTGTGTGTGAGAGAGAGAGAGAGAGAGAGAGATTTTATCTTGTCCCAAGAATCAAGAAAGAGAAGTTACTTTCTTTTACTATTTGCATCACTATAAATGTACTCAGATAATTGCTAAGAAGAAGCCTTATAAACTCTATTTCTCCAAACCAATTTATCTAAACCAGGGGTCTGCAACCTTAAACACTCAAAGAGCCACTTGGGCCCATTTCCCACAAAAAAACCCCACTGGGAGCCACAAAACCTGGGTGGATGTGGCCAACTTGATGTCACTCACTCTCACCCACTCACATGACCTGGCCACGCTGTCTGAGGAATGGGCTGTCTGAGGAATGACTGCCAGCTGCAGCAAGGGCTCCCTCTTTGGCTCAGCCAAGGGTTGGGCAGGGTGGGCAGCTGCACATTTCGGGGGGGTGTCTCCCCATGCATGCGCACCCTCCCAGCCATGCCACAGCCAGCCAGGGGGTTGCAAGAGGAGAAGGAGGGGAAGAAGGGGAGGAGGAGGATTGCCTCAAGAGAAGCCTCTGCCACGTGGCTGGGCACTGTGGGCTCATTGCAATTTCCAATGTCCCCTCCTCCCAAATCCCATTCCCACCCTGCCAGCTCTCATATTAGCAAGGCCAGTGTTGGTTGTGAGGCATGCCCAGAACCAACAAGGGCCAGAAGGTACACCAAGCACCAACAAGCAGCTAGACTGAAGCACCAGAAAATCAACCCTGGCTGCTTCTCCATCCCCGCCATCGCCATTACCTTCAAAGGCCAGGTGAGGGAGGCCAAGGGGCTGAATAGGGAGCCACAGCAGAGGGTCCAAAGAACGGCATGCAGTTCCAGAACTATGAGTTGTTGACAACTGATCTAAGCATGACTGACTCTTCGCTCTCTGGTATGCAGCCTCTTCCTTCTGTGTATCCAGGCTTCATTCTACTACAGTCAGTGACATTAAAAGAAACAGCTAGATAATGCCCTTAAATAAATATATTCTAAGTAAGAGCTTTACTTAAATAGTGGCAACAGAGTGATGAACAGTGTTACATCACAGAGAGAACAGTTGCTATTAAACTAAGATAAAATGGTAGGAGGAGAGATTGAGAGGGAAAGATATGTCCTAGAAAAAGAAAGGAAAAGGGGAGAAAGATTGGAGAAATTAAGAGAGAAAGAAGACGAGCTGCACTCGAGAGGCCTATCCAAGAGAGTGGAGGCCCATTGAAATGAGGTGAGTGGAGAGGAAAACCAACTGTGGACAGCAAAAGCAACTGGTGGAGAATAAAGAGATGAGCCAGTGAGCAAGTGGGGTCAGCTGTAGTGCAAGGAGGAAAAGTGGGTGGAGAGGCCAGCAAACCAAGGGCAGTGCAACAACTGGCAAAGAACAAAGAGGCAAGCTGGTGACAGAGTGGAGAAGGGAGGAGGAGAAGAGAGGAGAAGTGAACTTGTTGATGACCATCCAGGCAGGCCTGTTTGTTGGTGGAAGCAGAGTCTTGGCATGAATGACCAGCAAAGAGGAGCCACGTGGCTCCAGAGGAAAAAGCAGTGGCAGCACAGCAAGGAGAGCCAGCAGCAAGGGGCTGAGCAGTGAGCTCGAGTCTGAGAACAGTGCAGAGAGCAATGGGGAAAGCAATGGTTGAACTGAGTGAAAGATTGAGAGGAGCAGACCAGGCAGTGGAGTTGAGCTGACCAGAAAATTAAAGGGCAGGTCGAGAGAGCTGATCAGAGCAGGGATGAGGCAGAAAAGACCCAAACACCAAAAGACAAAAGAGAGCTGGTAGAGAAAACAACAAAAGGCCAGAGCAGAGATAGCGGAGCTCCATGAATCTCAGTATCAGATCTGTGTATCTGCCATTCTTCAATGGAAGAAGAAGGGGGGGCGGAGTAATCCTTTTGATGTAACCTGAATATCTTAAGACTTGTATTGGATCTGTATAACTTGCATATGATATACATCTGGGAACTGGAGCCCAGATGCCTGGAAACTTGTCACCTCTTAGAGAGATAGGAAGAGGAGAAGGGGCCATAAAAATTCCAACTCTGAAAGAAACTTCCTGGGAAACTTTTCTCAACTACATTCCCCCTCAAAAAAGTGGGGGAGGAATTATAATGTTGCTTCTTTGTATTGATGAAATCCACATCAGACTAAGGGGAGGAGTTCTAACTTCCTTTATCTATGCTTTATGCCTGAAGGCATATTAGGCCCTGCTTTGAATATTACCTGGATAACTTCCTTTTCAATAAATAATTCCTTTTGAAATACCCAGCTTTCAGAAGTTCATTCTTATTGTTTGAAGGAGAGAGAGTCTGGGCCTTACATACATCTCTCAAAAAAGACATTGAAAGCTATGTTGCTAGTTGCCTTATCTGCGCTTCTGCAAAAAGAAGACAAGGAAAATCCCCTGGACTTTTCCAAAGAGTGGGAGAACCTTCAGCACCCTGGAGAGAGATCTCTATGGACTTTATAGTGGAACTCCCTGAAAGTGTAGGAAATACTGTTTTGGGGGTTGTAACTGATCTTTTTTCAAAACAGGTTCTTTTTGTACCCTGCCAAAAGATCCCAACAGTCAAGGCATTGGCAAAGAAGTTTTTAATACACATTTATCGCCTCCGTGGAATTCCCCAACGGATTATCTCAGATAGGGGTGTACAATTCACATCCACATTTTGGTGGGCATTTTTAAACCTATTAGGCTCCACCCAGGGGTTGTCCTCTGAATCATTCAGAAACTAATGGCGGTTCAGAATGAACTAATAGCGTATTCAACAATATTTAATATGCTTTTTAATTACCAACAGGGCAATTGGAATGACCTTCCTTTTGCAGAGGTAGCATACAATAACTCGGTCCACAGTAGCACTGGTTTCACACCATTCCACGTAGCCACAGGACAAGAATTCAACCCCATGCCAGAGCTACCTACCAAGGAACCTGAAATTCCCTCCCTTAAGGAGCAGATAAATAGTTTGCAAACCACAAGGCCAGTGGTCAGACTAGCCATATAAGAGGCTAGAGCAGCTTTTAAATCTCAAGCAGAAAAAAATTGCTGTGATCCTAAACCATTCAAAGTTGGTGATCATGTATATTTGTCTACAAAGTTCCTAAAATCATTGCAATCTTCTAAGAAACTGGGACATAAGTTCATTGGCCCATTTTCCATCTCCAGAATTATCAATCCTGTTACTGTAGAGCTTCTACTTCCCAAAACATTTAGACAGGTTCATCCAATATTTCACTGTAGCCTACTCAAACTAGGATCACTTCAAAACTTAGACCCCCCCCTTCCCACACCTCCAACAACCATTATGGTACATGGGAACAACATTTTGAAATTAAAGATATCCTTGATTCATGCACTCACCATGGATCCACACAATATTTAGAAGCTTGGAAACACCTTCCCTCCTCACAAAATGAGTGGGTAACTAAATGACATGTAAAAGCACCCACATTACTAGAAGTTCCATCTGAAATGCCCTCACATCCTAAGTTGTAAATGTAACACATGTTTTATGTCTTCCAGGTGGATTTCTCAATTTTTTGAGGAGGGCAGTATGTCAGATCTGTGTATCTGCCATTCTTCAATGGAAGAAGAAGCGGGTGGGAGTTGGTACAAGTAATCCTTTTGATGTAACCTGAATATCTTAAGTCTTATATTGAATCTGTATAACTTGCATATGATATACAACTGGGGACTGGAGCCCAGATGCCTGGATACTTGTCACCTCTTGGAGAGATAGCAAGAAGAGAAGGGGACACAAAAATTCCAGCTCCAAAAGAAACTTCCTGGGAAACTTTTCTGATTTATGTTCCCTCAAAAAAAAGAGGGGGGGGGGTTTAACATGTTGCTTCTTTGTATTGATGAAATCTACATCAGACTAAGGGAAGAGGTTCTAACTCCCTTTATTTATGCTGTATGCCTGGAAGCTTATTAGGCCCTGCTTTGACTATTACCTGAATAATTTCCTTTTCAATAAATAATTCCTTTTGAAATACTCAGTTTTCAGAAGTTTATTCTTATCGTTTGAAGGGGAGAGAGTCTGGGCCTTACACGGCAAATTCTTCTCTGATAGGAGGCCCTAAGGGACCAAAGTCACCCTGGAGGGGTAATGAAGAAAGAAAGTATTGGGAAGGCAGGGTAACATCGTGGCAGTATGACACTGGATCTTCAAATTCCAAGATCGCCATCGATATCTTCATTGCTGGACGGTCCTTTTCGACCTAAACCATCCCGAAGAGATGGTGAAAGTAAAGAGCACATCCTGATGATCCCAGGGAAACTGCAAAGTCCCTGGTAGATCCAGGAGAAGCTCTTTTTGCCGGCGGCAAAGAGGCAGTCATTAAAGCTGCTGAAGCTGGGACAGCTCTGAATGGAAGAGAACGGAAAGAGAAAGTGTGTCAGTTTGGTGAGAAGACTTTTTAACTTTATGATTTGAGAGAACACCCTAAGAAAAAGAAAGAAATTGTAAAATTGAAGACAGAAGTGGTTAAGTGGTGATTTCAAACAGGAAGTCAAGATTAGGATTTTTTTTAATTGCTGGATTGTTTATGTATGCTTTTTCACTTTGAAACTGGACTGGGTTTTTTATTTTCTTTTTTCTTCTTTTTCTCTTTTTCCTTTATAATACTTTATGTTAGATATTCCTTTTTAGTTTTTTCTCCTAAGTTTTTTTTATAATTAATCTTTTACTATTTTAAATACTTTTAACACTTTTGTTTTGGAAAAGGAGGGGGGAAGTGAAAGTAGAGGAAAATTTGTAACACTGCCACCCAGAGGCTTGGAAACATTGTTTTTCTTTTACTTTCTAAGACCAGACAAAGCTGAGAAAGAACTGAGGCTTTTCTTCAAGGACTTTGAGCCTGTTTGATAAGATAGAGGGAAGATCATGGGAGAGTGTTATTACAGACTCAGTGGCTGGAGTCTGGTGCTGAAAGAAAGTTTGGAATTTACAGAAAGAAGATTACAAGACCCAAGAGAAGAGTTATAAAATTTAACAAAAAGCCTTAGATATTAAGCTGGTTTTTCTTTCTTTTTGACTTTGGGCATATCCTCTACTCACCCCCTCCCTATTAGCAACTTATTCTTGGTGTATACTTGGGATTTTGGCCTTTTGGAATTTACTTTTGCCTTCCTTTTTTAAAAAAAAGTTTATTTTCTGTTTTAAAATAATCCTTTTTCTTCTACCTGTTTCTTTTTATTGTTATCATTTTTCTTTTTCTCTTCAAGGGAATAGCTTTCCCCCCCCTTTCTTCTCCCATCCTTTTATCTCCTTTTTCATATTGGATTTTTTTTGTGGCTCCTTTTTTTGTGTGTAGAATTCTTGGGCCTATATTATTTTGATCAGTTGGATTAAGGTGTTGAAGAACCTGAAGAATTTTATTTTTTCTTTCATTCTCTATATTGATTGATGTGACAACTTTTTTTTTTGGTTGTTTTTTTCTTGCCAATTCATCAATTGATTGGATTAATGTATACAAGAAATTTTTCTTCTCTTTTACTTTCCTTTTTCCTTTGCTATTTCTATTTGGAATTACAATTGTTCATTATACGAGTAGATTAAGGTCTAGAAGAACCTGAAGATTTTGAATTGTTTGCAGATGATTATGCAAGGAATTCAAAACATGCAAGCAAGAAAAGAGAATATTGAAAGGAGAACAGAGAACATTGAACAAAGAACAGGAAAAACAGATGAAAAGGTAGAGAACATTCAGCAAATGATGATGAAGTATGAGGAGAGACTCCAAAAAATTGAAGAAGATAAACAAACAGATAAGAAGATTGGAGACATTGATGGCAGATTAAGCATGGTCGAACAAGATAAGAGTGGGATGCTGTAATGGGAGATTGACAAATCAGAATTTTATCTTAGATTCCAAAATATAGAGGAAGAAAAGGGACAAAATTTGGCAGAAATAATGATAGAAATCTTGGCTGAGGCATTGGAAATAACCAAAGAGAAGATGATGGATGGAATAGATGAGGTCTTTCGAGTTTTCACAAGATATGCAATGAGAAATAAATTGCCAGGAGAAGTTCACATTAGATTTACAAAGAAAGCTATTAAGATGCAAATATTACAGGTGGCAAGAAAGAAAACATTGAAATACAAATATAAGGAGATTGTAGTTCTGAAACAAGTATACAGAAGAGTGAGAGAGAAGAGAAGAGAAGAGATTCTTGACTAAAATACTATCAATTCTTGACCAAAATACTACTCAAAAAAGAGGTGAATTATAGATGGCAGATAGCAGAAGTCTTAATGTTTACATGGCAGGAACAAAGACACAGAATTGATTCAATTGAGAAAACAGAATTATTTTATACAGAATACTTTGGAGGGAAAGAGGAGGAGACAGAAAAAGAAGTGTCATTAATTGAATTCCAAGAGGACTGTCAAGGAGCGATTGAAAAAGAAGAAGGTGCAGTAGGCGGAAAGATGGAAGTTAGAGAACAATGAGAACCAAGATCTACTAGGGCTGCAAAACCTACTTATAAAGTATAATCATGGAAGAGAAAAAAACTGATTACAATTAATATGAATGGACTTAACTCAGCTGTTAAAAGAAGAAAACCTTTCCATAAATTAGAGAAATTAAAATTTTATATAATCTGCCTACAAGAAGTACATATTAAAAAGCAACATAAACAAATACTGACACAGCCAAAGCTAGGGAAAATATTTACCACTTTGACAAAATGTAAGAAAAGAGGAGTGGCTTTATATATTAAAGATATCAATCCAGCAGAATTGATTTGTACAGATGATGATGGAAGAATCTTAATGGTGGAAATAATATGAAAACACTCCTGAAAGCAATCTATGCTCCAAATGATAATCAAGAAGAATTATTTAGAAAATTACATATGAAAATAATTGAATTGGATTATATTAATATTTGTATGATGGGAGATTTCAATGGAATAGTAGATGATAAACTGGACTATTGCAACACAGAAAACAACAAAGCAAAGACCTATTTCCCTGTTAAACTCAGACTATAAAATCTTTGCTTCAATATTGGCAGAAAGACTTAAAAGATATTTGAACAATTTTATTCATCCTGATCAAATGGGTTTCTGCCAAAGAGACAAATTAAATATAATATGAGAATAATTTTGAACACTTTGGAAAACTGTGAGGCACATCCTGAAAAACAAATGGCCTTGATATTCTTAAATGCACAGAAAGCCTTCGACAATGTGAATTGACAATTCATGTTATTACAGCTGGATTAGATGGGCTTTGATAAAAAATTTATTCAAGCCATAGAAGCTATATATCATAAACAAACAGCAAAAGTAATGATAGAGGAAGAATGGACGGATTCCATTGATATAAAAAAAGGGACAAGACAAGGCTGCCCACTGTCACCTCTGTTGTTTGTGTTAACTTTGGAAGTGTAAAATAGAAACATTAGAGAAGAAAAAGATATAAAAGGGATGAAAATTGAAAAGGAAGAATTTAAACTGCAAGCATTTGCAGATGTTCTGGTTTCATTTTAGAGGATCCGTTAGAAACAGCATTTAAATTGATAGAAAAGATAGAGGCATAAGGAAAAGTAGCTGATCTGAAAAAAATAAAATAAAACGAAAATCTTGACAAAGAATATGTTCTTAAGACAAAAGGAAGAATTGGCGGATGTTTTGAAAATCCAGGTCACAAATAAGGTTAAGTACTTGGGGATACATTTGACAGCAAGATGTAGCACATTTAAAGAGAATAACTATATTATACTCAAACAACAGATTGCAGCGAAATGGGAAAAATTACAATTATCATTAATAGGGAGAATATCTACAATTAAGATGAATATATTACCTAGAATCTTATATCTGTTTCAAACAAATCCAATTAGGCTAGGGAAAGACTACTTTGAAGATTTAAATAAAATAGTGCTGAAGTATATATGGCAGGGAAAGAAAGCAAGAATAAAATTAAAACTGTTGCAAGAAGCTAGAATAAGAGGAGGATTTGGCCTGCCTAATTGGGAGTTATACTATCAAATTACAAACCTGATGTGGGTTAAGAAAAGGATAACACTAAGAAATACTAGACTGTTGCCATTAGAAAGACATGATTTGTTGTTGAGGTGGCATGCCTTCCTATGGTACAAGGGAACTAAAACACGGGGGTATTTTAGAAGATATTATATACGTGAGGCTTTGTTACTAAACTGGGAGAAGACTAAAAAGCAATGTTATTTGAAAATTCCAATCTGCTTATCGACTATTGAAGCATTTTCTTATCCTATAACATATAAAAAGGAACAAACAGTTAGATATGGTGAAATATTGAATAAAAAGGGTAAAGTTAAATCTATGCAAAAACTAGAAGAACAAGGTATAAAGATGAATTGGTTTTCATTTGCACAAATACGCTCTAGATATGATAAAGACTCCAAAAGAGAAGATTTTTATGATAAACTAACTGACTTAGATAAGATTTTGACAGGTACTGATGAAAATATGATTAAAAATTGTATGGATATTTATTAGAAATAAAGCTAGATGAAGAACAAGTTAAAGAAACAATGATTGCTTGGGGGAAAAATTTTGGACATGGGATTGACTTAGAGAAATGGCAAAAATTGTAGTCTCAAAATTATAAAATGACAATATCAACAGCATGTAAAGAAAACTTGTATAAGATGTTTTACAGGTGGCACTTACCCCCAACAAGAATAGCAAAAATGTTCAAGAACAAATCTGAAAAATGTTGGAAATGTCATCAGATACCTGGCTCGTATTACCTTATGTGGTGGATGTGTGCAGACGCTAAAAGATATCAGACTAAAATCCACACATGGTTGGAAAAAATGACAAAAAAACACATAGACTTGAAACAAGAGATATTTTTATTGGGAATTTTACCTGAAATATACAGTAGGGAATTGAAATATTTTATTGGAAATATATTAACAGCGGCTAGGATTATATTTGCTAAAAATTGGAAAAATGAGAAAATACCAATGCAGGAGGAAGTTATTAAGAAAATAATGGGATGTGCTGAAAATGAGTAAATTGACATTTGAAATTAGAGAATAAGAAGATAAACAATTTTATAAGATTTGGGATTTATTTTATCAATGGTTAGAAAATAAAATATGGTAATGAAATATGTAGAACTTTACAATATAAGGAGAATAGAACTATATAGAATATATAAAGATGTATTATCATATTATAATTATGGGATGGACTTATGATGATAATATGAATTGTTATAAGATAAATCAATTTAAAAATATGGAATATCTTGCATAACATGAATGAATAATAGTATAGTCAAATGATTAACAATTATAATAATGTATTCAGGAATATTTGATTGATAATATGAGAATTTATACAAGTAATTGTAAGTGAAGACTATGGAAAGGATGCACAAAACAATTTGTAACCAACCAACACACTGTATGCATGTAAGTGAAAGATGGCTTGATGTTTTTATGTTGTATTTGTGTATGTTTGTCTAAAAAATAAAAAAAATGTTTATAAAAAAAAAAGGAAAGGAAGGATTCCTTGTTGATTGCAGGAAAGTGGAAGCTCTCCCACTTGATCTGAGGTGCTCTCCCGACCAATGGCCAGAACGAAGCTGGGGCAACTGAAGAAGAAATGAGCTGGAGTGGTGTGTGAACAGAGGATTGGAACTGGATGAGACAATTTTTGACTTCTTTACTAGAGATCCACCTAAATAAAAGAATTTTTGAAAGTCTCCAAAGTGCAGAAAGCGGCAAATTAATGCACAGAGACAAATTATAGATCCAAAATAGAAATGAAATTTTAATGGGAAAATACAAAGTTTTAAAATATAGAAAGACTGAACTGGAATTTGTGGTATTGTGAAAAGTGACTTTAATTTGCTGGAAATATTGTCTGACTTTTGGAAGAAATTGTATAAAGAAAAGTGGTTTTTATTTTCTTGTTATTGTACTTTTGACAATCAGCTTTTAGATTCCTTGCCTCCTTTTGGTACTGAAAGTTGGGCCTCCATCTACTGGCCAAAGAAGATACTATATTATTATATGGCTGGAAAGGTCCATGGGGGAAAAAAAGTAGAGTTGATAAAAAAGAAAGTAAAGTCATAAGAAGAGATAAGAAGAGAAACCAAGTGAAAGACAAACAACATCTGGAAGTCTTTTTGTTTTCCCTTTTCTATCTACTTGTTTTTTGGTGGCTTAGGAATAACTGGTGAACCTTTTGAAATTTCTCGAAGTAGTGTGGATTATAAAAAATAGGAATTGCCCTTGAAACCGAACACCTAATTCTGTGAATTAAAGAATCATGGGGAAATTTGGTGGGCCATTCTGGTTGCAAATACTATTTGATAATGTCAGAGTATATTCATGAACTGACAGAGACATGGTTAACAAAGTAATCATGGCAACAGACCAGCCAATGGGAGCTGACAGCCTGGATTTGGTTTAGCTCTGTGTGCTTTGCTAAGAATTGAAACTGAAACTAACTTGCTTGCTTGTTGAATCTGTGTTCTGTTCTGAGCTCTCTGAGCTGCTGCTTGTGTTTTACTTGTGCTACATTGAAAGAATCTACAAATGGTATTGTAAACTTTACTCATGTTAATATGTTTATAAAGAAGTTAATGATCCTGCTGAATCAGTCTGTGTGTTTTCTGGATGTGAATTTATGCTGCAAACTTTAACAGAATATTTTAAGAAGAAAAATTAAGCAAGACTTACAAATTGGAATAACACTTTTGAAGGAGCAAAAAAGCAGACTTTGAGGATTAAAAACACAACAGATTTTGAGGAACAGTTCGGGGACAGAGTAAATTCTTCTAACTTTGGCTTTTTAATGTTTTTGAACACTTGGGACATTGGGACTACTGAATAACATTTAGCCCATTAAAATAAAGTAAAATGTTACAACAAGGAAGAACAAATATATCTCAAATGGAAGTACTATTAATGCCTCAAGGTTTCAAGGAAACCATGATAAGAAATTATAGGGAAATGATGGAACTGATGCACAATACAGAGGTGAGACCAGGAAATCTCCAGCAAATGATAATGGAAAATGAACGAAAAAAATCAGACAATAGAGGAAAATTCAGAAGAAGTAGAAGAAACAATGGAGGAGAGAAATCAACAAATGACACAAGTTGATAAAGATACAGAAGAGATAGAACAAATAGAACTGGTAGATTTCTCAAGAGGCCAAAATGTAGAAGACAGCAAAGACAAAGATCCCTTAGTAGGGATGAAAAAGGTACTGATGAGTATTTTAGAGAAAAGACAATGAGAGGCGGAGGACATATTTAAACTAAACATGCATGATGTAGAGAGATGCAAGATCCCAAGGGAGGAACATGGGAGATTGATCAAAAAGTCAACAAGAGTTGAAATATTAAAAAAGAACAAGAGATGATGGATAGATACAGAATACATCTTAATATGGGATTTGTTTTATTAAAAATTAGAAATTAGAGCTAGAAACTAGAAACTAGAAATTGGGGAAATGTTATATATACTGTTACATGATATAAGCAGAGGTAGGATTCAGTTGGTTTGGCCTGGTTAAGGTTGTTAAGTGTGTCTGTAGTTCAGAGAACTGGCTGATCCCACCACTGGCTGGCCCTATCCCTTGCTCCTCCTAAGCACTCCTCGCCTTGGCTGGCCTCTTCTGAGGCCATTTTGGCATCTTGACACTCCTTCATGAATGGTGGCCTACAAGTGGGGGTGGAGAGGGGCAGCCCTACCTCCATGGGCCTGATCCAGTGCCCTTACTCCTTTTCCTCCTCCTAACTGCTGCTGTTCCTGCAACCTGAGCATTCCTGCACCCTCTGGCCTGTGTCTCCTGTTTGAGCATGCTCTATGTTTGCCTGCATGAGTTCATCTAACAATTCTGAGCATGAGCATGTCCTACTGCTGCTGCAGGTGTGTCCTTCCGGGTCTTCTGGGCCTGCATGGTGGATGTGGCATCGGGTGAGTCCAGAGACACAGAGAGGGAGAGGTATGAATGAAGGTGTGTCATTCCAGCACCAGAGAGGGCAGGCAGTTGGGCTGCCGCTGCCTTTCATTGGGGCACATGGAGCAAGAGGAAATTCTTCTTGCCTTCCCTTTTCTCTCCCTCGCTAGGCATGACAGGGCTTACTGTACCCCTCACTTAGCCACCCATCCCCTTTATCGATGCAATTTAGGGGTGGGGAGGGGTTGGGCGGAGACAAACAATATTCCAACTCTCCGGCTGACTGACTTTTTCCCGGCAGCTCTTTCTCTGCCTTTTGGCATCGGTTGTCAAAATGAGGCTTTTGTGGGCAGTAGGTTGCATTGCAATGGAAAAATGGGAAATAGTGCAGCTGGCACAAGAGAAAGATGAGCAGGGAAAGAGGAAAAGCGGCCTCCTTCCCTCAAACTGGCCACTCCATGGCCTGTTTCTCCATTGCAGCACAACATCATGGAGCTTGTCTCACCAACCACCACCCAGAATGCCCTCGCTTCCTTTTGATTGAACGAAGTTTTTTTTTAGTCCCACAAACTTGTTTCTCTACACACAATGACAAGAAATGCGATGGAGAAACGTGACAGAGCTGGAAATCAGGCAGGCAAAGAAATGCTTGGGTGAAGTGAATGAATCTGATCACCAGGCACTGAAACAGGCCTGTCTCTCTCCAGAAGTTGCCCAGGCCCACCAGAGAGAAGGCCAACATCTATCGGCACTTAAATGCAGCAGCATTCCAACTCTGGCTGGGAAGGGGCAGATGGCATGGGTGCCGCAGGCAAAACACAGTGAGAAATGTGACAAAGTTGGACATCGGGCAAAGAAATGTTTGGGAAGCAAGGGCATCTGGGCAGTGGTGATGGTGGGGCCAGCTCCATGGTGCTCTGTTGCAATGGAGAAATGGGCAACCAAGCGTCTAGCTTGAGGGAAGAAGGCTGCTTTTCTATTTCCCTACTTCTCGTATTTCCCTTGCTCTGGCCTCACCACTGCAGCGCAGTGCCCAGGTTCCACTTTAATAGCAAGGATGGGGAACAGTGGCCAGTGTGAGGGAAGAAGGCTCCTTTTCCTTTTTCCCTGCTCCTTGTATTTCCTTTCTGCAAGCCTCTCCATTGCAGGTCCAAGGATTCACTTTGACCGGGGAGGGAGAAAAACGGAGCTGCCAGTGTGAGAGAAGGAGCCACTTTTCCTCTTTCTCTGCTCCTCTTCTTCCCAGCCTCTACACTGCATTTCCCACCCTGAATCCCAAAAGGCCCAGAGTGCATTGCAAAATTCGGCATCTTGGCACTCTGGGGAGGGAAAGTGTCAGTGGGGAGAAGTCACCCCACGTGTGTGTGCGTGGTTGCTCTGTGTGTATATTTCAGGCCAAGAAGGAGGAACAAAAGTGTGTGCCCATCTCTTGCCTTTCTAAAGGGACACCTCCACCCTACCTTCCCACTTGCTTCCACATGTTTCCATCACGGTCACCCTTTGCCAGGTCATCTCGTTTATCTCTGTCCCGTTTCCCCATCTCCTCCTCTCAGCCTTAAACATACACACAGAGAAAACACCCACACACCTCACAGTGCCAGTGGGACTCACCCACGTACCATCTCCTCACAGAAGGTCCCGGAGCACATCACAAAATTCAGCTGGTAGAAAGAGAGACCTGCCCATCCTGGGCTGGGCTCGGTGATGACCTGGCCCCTTCTTTGGTGCCATGGAACTCACTTTTGGGCTCAGCGTGGTGACTTCTTCCCACCAGCACTTTCCCACTGCAGAGTACCCAGAGGCCAAATTTCATGATGCATTTGGGGACCTTCTGCGAGAAGATGGTCTGTAGGCAAGTCTTACCTGTCACCTACTGGCCTCACCCACCACCTCTGCTACCTCACCCACAGAGCAGTAGCTGCAGCCACAGTGGCATGTCTAGCCATGGTGAAAGTGGTGGTGCTTGACAGCAAGTATAACTTCATCTTCAAAGTCAAGAGGTGGCAGTGCAGGGGTGCGGTGAGCAAGGACTTTGGCTGGGGTCTCCCTGCAGGGCATGGTTGGCCATGGTTCAGAGGGTCAAAAGTTTCTGGGAAGCAGGGAAGTCAGTGGAAAGGCTCACCTGGGCCTTCAGTGGCATATACCCTGCTGCCTGCCTGTCGTGCTCACCTGGGCTTGGCCCTTCCCTCCATGGGCTGCCTTCTTCAAGTGTGCAAGAATCAGTCCCCAAGACGGGATCTGCTTGATGGCCCTGCAGTATTTCAGTCTCCCAATCCCTGAGAGGCGAAAGAGCCACTTTCATTTGTAGCCGCACTTGCCATGCCCTCCCTGCCCCACTCCCCCCCTACAGGTTCTGTAGACAGTGAGGCTTCCCACTCAGCAGTCTTCAGGTTGCCCTGTAACTCTTTTAATTTTCAGGGCCCTTGCTTATTCAAGCCCCCCAAAGCTCCCCATTTAGCTGACCTGTTTGCCAATAAAGGGGGTGAAAAAAGATGGATTTGGCCAGGGTGAGGGTGCTCAGTGCAGGAAGAAAACTTGCAACTCTGCAGCCCCAGGTTGGGCCTTGTTGGGACATCCTGCATCTCCTCCACCTGCACCTTTGCCAGGGGCCAGAAGAGACCAGCCTCTCCTTGCAACTTCTGGGACCCAGGGGACCCCAAAATGTGCCCATCCCATTTAGCATCTGACCACATTGTGAGCCTCTGAGAGCCTACTTCTTTTTGAAAAGTTATGTTTATTTTATTAGATAAAAATGCCCAGAATAAAAGTGTTGTTCTCCCAAGATGTGAATATTCTGGAAAGCTTCACTCACAACATTTTGGAAGATGCAGCTCCCATGTGAACAGTTCCTTTCCCTGTCTCTTTTTCCCACTTGGGCTCTTAGAAATCCTTTCTTAGGGATTTCTGCCCTGAAAGTCCTCGGCCTGCCTAGCCTTCACCTTCTCCCTTAACACCAAAAGGAGCTTTTTTTCTGTGTGCAGAGAGGCTGGGCATTTTTCTGCAAGGAGAGTTTTTGCACGTTCTAATTAGGGGTAGTCCTCAGCTTATGGTCAGAACTGATCCAAAATTTCCACTGCTAAGCAAGATTTAAGTGAGTTTTACTCCGTTTTGTGATTTTCCTTGCCATCGTTAAGTGATATCCAATAGTAGTAAATAAATAGAGATTGTATCTTGTTGAGGCCTTTGATGTGAGCAGCCAGGACGCGGGGTCAAGCATGGTGAGTGATGTCAAGTTGGCCACACTCACCCAGTCATGCTTACCCAGTCAGTCATTAGGGCAGAGAATTGATTTTTAAATTATTTAAATCCTACCACAGGATATAAATTACTATAATTACTATGTATAAGTAAATGTTAGAAGCTGAAAAACTACTATCATGTATGCTTACATAGTAAAGAATAAGAGATGATGGATGGATACATAATACTTTTTAATACGGGAATTGTATTAGGGGTTAGAAATAAGAGGTAAAAAGTAGAAATTGGGAAAACATTACAATGTATACTGCTACAAAATATAATACATTATAACTGTAATGTATATGTAAATCTTAGAAGTTGAAAGATTATTATTATGTATATCTAAATATTGTTATTATTTTTACTAGTTTTTTGTATAAAGCAAATTGACCCAGAAAATGTACTGTTCACTAAGTACTTATATAAGGAAAAACAATAAGTAAAATTACAAAAAAAATAAAAGAGGCCGAAGCAGCAAACAATTGAAGTGAAGTCAACAAATTAAATCTGAGGTTCCAATAGTCAGGGAAGGAAGGCTTCAGTAGAGAATAAAAATAAATACAGGACAGAAAATAAAAGATAAAAAAATAGGCAAATAATAAGGACAAGAATGGAAAATTAGAAACCAAGCAAGAATAGGATTAATAAATATCAATCAAATAAATAAGGCAAATCTTAAATCTTTTCAAAAATATAGAGAAGAAAGGGTAAATAAAGCTAACATAATAGTAAGCAAGTAAAATAAATAACTCCCAAAGGATTTGACCCTGCTGATAAACCCTTGGAGGAAGACAAATGAAGGTATGTCACACATAGAAGGAAACATCAAAGAAAGAAGGAACACACATCTAACAAATCCCTGCTGCCCAATCTAACCCAAACACAAGGAGCCCCATTAAAACTGAGCAACCAATTTCTCCCTCTCCGTTGAAAATATTCATACCCACAACCTCCCACTCAAAGAAAACATACAAACATTCAGAAAAGAGACATTATCCAATATCCCTCACCTGGGATAAACAGGAAAGCATCCAGACTGGGTTTGTTAAAAACAGATCATGCCAAACCAAACTTATTTCATTCTTCAATAAAGTGACTAAATTAGTACACCAGAGAAATGCTGTGTACATAGTGTATTTAGATTTCAGTAAGGCATTCAACAAAGACCACAACCTACTTCTTGGTAAACTAGAAAAATGTGGAATAGGCAACATCACCACCAGATGGATTTGTAGTTGGCTGACAAACCATACTCAGCGAGTAGTCCTTAATGGTACTACACCCACATAGAGAGAAGTATCTTCAATATCTTTATAAATGACTGGACAGCCACTTGTCTGAAATTGTTATAGGTTCTCCTCAGTGGTGGGATTGAAAGATTTTTACCATTGGTTCAGTGGGTGTGGCTTGGTGGGCATGCTTTGCGCATGTGCACACACTTTCCATGTGTGCACGCACCAAACACACACTATGCACAGGCACAGAGGCATTTGCGCAGGTGCAGAGGCATTCCAACTCACCTCCTGCAAGCCTGCACTCTCCCTGTCGCTTCAGCAGCTGCTGTGCCACACAAAGCAGCTGCGCTTCAAAAGCAGAGAATAAAGGTAGAGAATGGGAGACTGGGCAGGTGGGTGGCCCCAACAGCAGAGTGGTGGAGAGAACCAGTTTGGTCTCTGCTGCTCATTGGTGCTACCAGCTCTGCAGAACCAGGCCGAACCAGTAGAATACCTCCACTGTTTCTCCTGCTTGAGCAGGGAACTGGACTAGAAGACCACCAAGGTCCCTTCAAGCTCTATTCTATTTTATTTAGAAAATGTTTCATTTTGACAAAAGAGGGGCATTTCAAAATATAAAATGATAGAAATTAAAAATGGTGCTTTTATAGCCCATACTGATTACACCTTTACCAAGTTTCATGCAAGTTAATTCTTTGCTGAATTCTGAATATCTACCAGTAATAAAATAGCTAAAATTGAGACACACACACACACACACACACACACACACACAAATTTGATAATTCAAATAAAAGTGATGATTAAAGCAGATACCTGTACAAATTAATGGAAAATTTATTTCTCATTTACCAAAGCAACAGATATACATCTAACCAAAAGGGAGTTAATATTTGCAGCGGAGGTGGTATTCAGCAGGTTCTGACCAGTTCTGGAGAACCGGTAGCAGAAATTTTGAGTAGTTCAGAGAAACCGCAAATACCACCTCTGACTGGAGATTTTACAGTATCCTTCCTCTGCTGCTCCCACCAAGTCACACCCACAGAACTGGTAGTAAAAAAAATTGAATCCCACCACTGATTTGTAGCTGAAGTCTTCTTATGAATATATTCCTTAGAAATCAGTAAATGTATTCCAAACATTAAATTCTGAGGGATGAACTGGAAATAATATTTACCACTACTGTTTTCCTGCAGTGTACTGAGCCTGTAATAAATGTTTTATTAATTATAAGTACAATATCGTACAACTCCCTTGAATTGAATGGATCAATGTTCTTCAAATTTAGTATGTCATAGAAATCAATATTCTTGTATATTTGGAGATGACTTAACAGTTTCTTTGATGAATGAATGAAGTCAAAGAAAATAATATATGGGCTTTTTTTCAATAGTAGCTGCATAGATTTCATTCATATGAAACAGATTCAGCTTACTTAGCAAAAGTGATAAGCAACAATTAATATTTTCTTAGCTTCATATAAGTCTAACAAAGAGTAAGCAAGAATTGTTGAACAATTTAATAAAACCCCATGGAATTGTCTTTGTTTGAAAGGAATAAGAATCAAAAGTAATTATCAGCAACTATCTTTTTTATCACTTGGTGGTTATTTAAATATATAATACAGAAAAATGTTGAGGATGTTTTCCTCTTTTTATTTCATATTAGATAACTACTTCTTATCTCAGCTTATATTTGGTGAAATTTATTTTGATAAATAGTTTGCAATACATAACAGCCATATAGGCTCTCTTCCAGCATGCAGAATGCATTGTCTTTAGTCTTTATCCTTTGACTATGTAAAAATACAGCAGAGGATGCTTACCATCCTCTGAAGGAAAGTCACCAATGATTTCAGTTTGGGAATCATACTCTGGAGTTGACTGAATTAATCAGTTAAACATGGTTACATTTAACTGCTGATTCTGAATAAACTCAGTCCCAACTGACTGGCTGGGTCTTCTTTTGTTGCCCTGCTCAGGAGAATGGAGCTGGAAAGCAGGTTAGTGGGGTGGGGTGGGAATGGAGATTTTGCAGTATCCTTCTCCTGGAGTGAGGTAGGAATGAAGATTGTCAAGTATCCTTCCCTTGCCATGCCCACCAAGCCAAGTCCACTAAGCCACACCACGCCCACCAAGCCACACTCACAGAATTGGTAATAAAAAATTTTGAATCTCACCACTGAGCAGGATTAAACCTTAGATCAGGGGTGTCAAACTCAAGGCTCATGAGCCAGATTCAGCCCATGTGGCCATCATGTAAACTGTAACTGCCTGTATCACTTTGGTCCAGCCCTCACTTCCCCTCCTTGCCTCACAATGGCTTACCTGAGAGCCCCACCAGCCAGGCAGCCAGGCACTGAAGTGTTGCAACTGCTGCCTCAGCAAGGGGGGGGGCTCCAAATTATTTGTGTGTGTGTGAGAGGGAGAGAGAGGGGGGGGGAGAGGGAGAGAGAGAAGGAGAGAACGATCCCTGCTTTAGTTGGGGCATTCAAACTGCTGGAATTAGATAGATGGCAAAAACTCTGGGAAATAAGTTATAAATTGACAATGTCAACAGCCAACAAAGAAAATCAGTACAAAATGTTCTATAGGTGGCAAGAATGACAAAGATGTTCCAAAATATATCTCCCAGATGCTGGAAATGCAAAGAGGGTTCTTACTATTCTATGTGGTGGACTTATCCTATGGCAAAAATATTGGCTAAAAATATTTTTTGCCATATGACAAATCCACCACATATAATAATAGGTTAAAAATAAAAATGTGGCTAGAAGAAATGATAAAACAACAAATAGAACTAAAACCAGGGATGTTCTTATTAGGTATCCTACCAGAGAAATGGTAGCAGCAGTGAGAATTGTGCATGCACAAATCTGGAAAAATGAAAATATACCTATAGAGGAAAATGTAACAAAGTAAATACGAGACTGTGCTGAAATGGATAACATTGAAAATTAAGGATAAGAAGGAAACAGAATATTTTTTTAATATGGGAATTATTTTATCAATAAAATAGCAAATAGAAAATGGAAGCAGAAGCTAGAAATTTAGAATCAAAGAGGATATGTAAATAAGAATGAAGTATTTAAATCTGTAATTAAATAATGAATATTGAACAATGAGGATAAGTAAAGTCAAGAGCCAAGATAAGTAAAGTCAAGGATAAGTAAAGTCAAGGATAAGTAAAGTCAAGAGTGCGTGTATGCACAGAGCTGCTAGAAGGCAAGAGCAGCTGAAGCAGAAAGGGCAACTCAGGAGTAAGGCTGGGAGGTGATTGCCCCTCCCATAAGAGATCAAAGTCAGACCTCAATGACGAAAGCTTTGCGGGAAGCAAAGTAGTTTGATAGATTTCAAGTACCCTTTGAAGACCTGGTTGGTTTCTAGTATTTCAGTTAGTTTCTGTGATAATTAGAGACTTCTGTTTTTGGCAACATTACACAGCACTGAAAGGTGTGTGCTTATCTTGGGGAACTATTTATAACTAGTTTTGGCTGGGAATGAAAGTAATTCCTAATGTTATAATAAAATAGGATTTGCTTTTAAAACAAGTTTGTGTTTAATTACATTTGATGAAGCCTGGGTTAGAACAGTTTGCTTCCTGCCCAAATGAAACAAACCTTTAATATGAGATGGAACATCTTCGGGCAGAGAATGCTCAGCTTCAACAACAGCTGGCATGGTGGAGGCGGATGCTTCCAATGTGGTGGGTGGAGAGATGCTACTCCAAGATCACATGTCTGGTGGTACCCTCTTCCCTTGCGTGTATTATTCAAGGAAGCTCAATTCCTCCAAGTGCAATCATACTGTCTGGGAGAAGGAGCTACTGGCCATTAAGGTGGCATTTGAGGTCTGGAGGCATCATTTGGAGGGGGTGTGACATCAAAGTTGAACTCCGGACAGATCACAAAAACTTGGGAGTTTTTGAAAACCACCCAAAAATTGAATCAATGCCACATCCGGTGGTCCCTCTTCTTTGCGTGGTTTAACTTCCATGTCACTTACATCTCGACTGGTCGCAACCAAAGGGCGGACACACTTTCACAGAAACCCGACTATTTGCATACTGAGGACCAATTCCCGCTCTGGATAGTTCTGCCTGTAGAGTCTTTCTTTGCAGTTCAAGAGTTAGTGGACCTATGGGCTCAAATACGGAAGGCACAATGACACAACACTTGGGTGGATCAATGGAAGCAAGAGGTGGGGTCCAACTCTCCATGGTCATTCACCAAGGAACTCTTGCAGTATTACAACAGGCTCTATGTACCAGTGGGGCCATTCTGGGGGTTTATCCTGTCAAGTGCTATGATAATCCTGCAGCGGGGCACTTTGGCCTCTTCAAGATGTTACATCTCATGTCTTGGACTTTCTGGTGGCCCCGATTACAACATGACATCTAGTCCTATGTCACATCATGTGTGCAATGCCGGCAGGCCAAGTTGGTGATAGGGGTCCCCCCAGGACTTCTCCAGCTCTTGCCGACATTGGAGAGAACTTGGGGTGCAATTTTGATGGACTTTTTGATTGATTTGCCTCCGTCTTTGGGATTTACAAAGGTGTTAAGTGGTGGTATACATACTGACAAAGATGGCACATTTCATTCTGTGTCGCGGGTAACCCACAGCTCTTACCACCACCCGCATGTTTATTCAGCATATCTTTTGGCTGCATGGACTACCTGATCGGGTTGTTTTGGACAGAAGGGCTCAATTTATAGCCCGATTATGGAAAGGGCTGATGATGGCTTTGGACATGAAAATCTTCCTGTTGTCAGCACATCATTCAGAAACCGACAGCGGGATGGAGAAAGTCATCAGGATCCTGGAGCAATACCTGTGCTGCTTTGTGAACCAGCAACAAGATAACTGATCAGATTATTTGGCAGTAGCAGAGTATGCTTTTAACAACTTGCAGCACACCTCCAGTAAAACCACCCCTTTCCTAGCCAATGTGGGATATCATCCTCGGTTCTTTCCCCTGATGCAACTCGACTCACCAGTTGCGGCAGCTAACAACTATCTGTCCAAGTTGCAGGTCATTCACCAATTGGAAGAAAGACAAAGGGGATTATAATTGAGTCGCAGACCACTCTCAGTGGATGATGCCACCATTGGCTGTGGGGGATCTAGTGTGGTTGTCCATGCCCCTGCTTTGGTGGGCACATTTCACAACCAATTCCCATCACAGTTGCATCCAGACTGTCAGACCTCGGGGAAGGGCCCTGTTGTGAGGGATAGTGTTGTAGTTTACCATCAGCCAGTGCAGACAGCAGCAGAGTCGTACAGTGAGAAAGAAAGGGGACCAGTCAGGGAGTCTTGAGAGGACTTGAACAAGGTTCCTGCGTCCAATGCAGTGATAGGGCCAGGATGATCTGGGAGTGGGATGTTGCCTTCAGAGTCCAGGAGCAGCGAAGGAGAGGAACCAGGGGAGCCTGTTCCCAGTGTGTCTCTGTGCAGAGCTGTGAGAAGGTGAGAGCAGCTGAAACAAAAGAATGACTCAGGAGTAAGGCTGGAAGGTGATTGCTGCCCCATAAGTGATAAAAGTCAGACCTCAATGACAAAAGCTTTGCAGGAAGCAAAGTAGTTCAATAGATTTTGAGTCCTCTTTGAAGACTTGGTTGGTTTTTTCTAGTATTTTGGTTGGTTTCTGTGATAATTGGAGACTTCTGTTTTTGGCAACATTCCACAGCACTGAAAGGCATGTGTATATTTTGGGGAACTGTTTATAATTCGTTCTGGCTGAGAATGAAAGTAATTCCTAAAGTTGTAATAAAATAGGTTTTTCTTTTAAAACAAGTTTGTGTTTAATTACATTTGACAAAGCCTGGATCAGAATAGTGAGGGAGGCCTTGAGGGTCTGTTCTATCAGTAGGCCCCCCATGGCTTTCCTTTCCCTGAGATACCTCATGTGCACATTGGGGAACTCTTTATAAATAGTTCTGGAGTTCCGGCACTGATACGGTGTCGTGGTGACATAGGGGAACGGTGCTCCATTCCCGGTGCCAAAATTCATGCAATTGGAAGCCTTCCATGGCAGAGTTTGGTCCTGGGGGGACCAACAATAGAGAGGAGAAACCTTTGAAAGCAAAGTGAAGAGATGCACTCTCCCCTGTGTTAAGAAGGGACCTTCGAATCCATTGCAGAAGAAGCCAACCTTTATGGTGGATTGAGAGGCTTGACGTCCTGTTGCAAAGAAGGCAGTGGAGAGTGAGAACAGTGTGAAAGTGGCAGTGTGAACAGAAGAGAATATCATGAATATCGAATATTGAGAATATTCTCAATATTCTCAAAGACGATTATTCGCCTTTGCTGAAGATTGGTCAGGTGGAGCAACAAGAAAACAGAGTGAATCTCCAAGTGGTGAACTGGCGGCAACTTGAAGGGGAGAGCAAAATACCAGGAGGGTGGAATGCAGAGCCAGCTACAGAGCTACAAGGAGTGAAGAAGGGAAGATCAAAATGAAAAGCATTGGAAAGTGCTCCAAGAGGCTGGGAGTAAACTGTGTGCTTTGAACTGGTGACAGTATTTTGTGCTCCAATGGAGAAAGAGAAGATTTACGGGAAGAAGAAAAGAGTGCAGGAGAGTGACTGTGCAAATATTGCAGGACTGCCATCTTGAAGACAAGATTATAATATTGAAGACAATATTATATATTACAGTTCTTCAGTAAGAACAATAATATAAAGGGAAGCTTATTACGGAATACTTCAACCTTCCTTTCTGGCTTTACAGGTATTTTTATATACATATACATATATATGTATTTTGTCCCAAAGACAAAATTGACCTGGAAAACCAAGGCATATACGAAATTCCCTGTACATCATGCCCGGCCACATACATTGGACAGACCAATAGAAGAATAAGTACCCGCCT
>BLBF01000017.1:52387309-52415718 GCA_015471245.1 Laticauda colubrina | reverse complement strand
GAAGTTTCTTTGTTTTTTAGAGCTAATGTTAATCTGTCCATTTCTGCACAGTTTGAAATTTTTTGGATAATCATCTCCTTTGTAGGAATCTGTGGGTGCTTCCAACACTGAGCAAAAGCCAACCTAGCTGCGGTTAATATATGTATTGTAATATATTTTGTCTTTTTTGATATTTGTTTGTCAAAAATCCCTAGTAGAAAAGACTCTGGTTTATATTCGATCTGTTCTTTAGTAATATCTTCTAGCCAATTTCTTATTATCTTCCAATATTTTTGGGCTTCTATGCATGACCACCACATGTGGAAAAAAGTTCCCTCTTTCTTTTTACATTTCCAACATTTTGGACTCATTTTGGGGCACATTTTCGCCAATCTCGAAGGAGGAAGGTGCCATCTATAAAACAGTTTATATGCATTTTCTTTGTATGCTACCGATTTTGTAATCTTATTATTACTTCCCCAGACTTTTTCCCATTCATTTAAAGTGATATTACGTCCTACATTCCGACTCCAAGCAATCATATTTCCTTTTACTATTTCTTCTTCTAATTCTACTTCAAGTAAACAATTGTAAAATCTAGTTATATTCTTTTTTCCTGATCCCATTAAAATTTTATCTAGCTGCTGGGGTTTATTACTAATTCCGAATTCTTTTCTATCCTAGATATATCTACTATGAATTTGTAAATATGCCCATTGATCTATTTTAAATCCCTATTCTTGAAGTTCTTGATGGGATTCCAAATTTCCTTGTACGTCTAATAAATCTTTATATTTAATCATTCTAGAAATATCAAAATTGTTTGGGTGAATCATTGCATCCATTGTTGATAGGCAAATCGGTACTTTTAAATAGTGTTTTTTACATATTTTTTTTCAATTAGTTACCAATGAGTCTCTAATTAAGTGTCTGTGAAAGTATTTCTGGGTAATTTTTCCTACATCCCATAAAAAAGCATGCCACCCTCTTTGTAAGTCGTGGCCCTCTAAAAATAAGATTATCTTATTATTTAAGTTTACCCAATCTTTTAACCATACTAGAGTGGCAGCTGTGTAATACAATTCCCAATTTGGAAGTGCCAACCCTCCCCTGCTCCTCATATCCTGCATTGCTTTTAAATTTATTCTGGGTTTTTTTCCCTTGCCAAGTAAATTTAGCAATAATTTTATTGAGTTCTTCGAAAAAATTCTTATGTAATTTAATTGGAATCATCTGAAATAGATATAAAAATTTTGGGAGGATATTCATTTTAACGGTAGCAATCTTTCCCAATAGTGAAAGTTGTAATTTGCCCCATAATTCTAGATCCTTCTTTACCTGAAGCATCAATTTATCATAGTTGTTTTCTTTAAGCACCTTACAATGTGCTGTCAACCATATTCCTAAATATTTAACTTTCTTTGTCACTTGTATTCCCATAATTTCTTTTAGTTCTTTTTTCTGCTTTTCTGTTAAGTTTTTAGTCATTAATATTTTTTTTCCTATTAATTTTAAGTCCTGCTACCGCTCCAAATTGTTCTATTTCTTTAATCAATTTTTGTCCTCTTTCAATTGGATCTTCAATGAAAAAAACCAAATCATCAGCAAATGCTTGTAATTTGTATTCTTCTGATTTAATCTTTAGTCCTTTCATCTCTGGATTTTGTCTAATCTTAATTAGTAATGTTTCTAATGCGAATATGAAGAGCAGGGACGAGAGCGGGCAGCCTTGTCTAACTCCTTTATCTATTTTTATTGGACAAGTATATTCCCCATTTACCATAATATTGGCCTGTTGTGTGTTATAAATAGTTGTTATAATATTTTCAAATTTGGTGCCGAATTTCATATTATATATATTTTTGTATTAAGAATTGCCAATTTAAATTATCAAAGGCCTTTTCAGCGTCTAAAAACATGGGTGCAATCTGTTTCTTGGGGTGGGCTTCATAAAATTCTAAAATATCTAATATCTTGAGTTATTGCTAATCTGTCTAGTCGGAAGAAATCCATTTTGATCTTCATGTACATATAAGCTTAATATTCTTTTAAGTCTATTAGCTATAATGGAGGCAAATATTTTGTCATCGGTATTTAATAGTGAAATTGGTCTACAATTGTTAATATATCTGGGTTCAGAATCCTCCTTTGGGATCAACGAATCAGTGCTCCCCTCCATGAGTCCGGCATCTTAGCTGTCAATAATATTTCATTAAAAATTTCCAACATAAATGGTCCAATCTGTTCTGCAATTATTTTATATAACTCTCCTGGGATTCAGTCAGGACCTGGGGCTTTGTTGTTTTTTTGGTTCTCTATTGCCGATTTCAGTTCAGACCATGATATATCTTTATTAAGTGTTTCTATCATTTCTTCTTCAATTTCTTTATCTTTAATTTCATCTAAATAATTTCTTATTCTATCCTCATTTATTTCTTCCTTTTTATATAACTCTTCATAGTATTTATGTACAATTTCTTTTTTTTTTCCCTATCTCTTGTTGTATATTACCGTTACTGTCTATTAATTGATATATCAATCTCTTTTCTTTCTTTTTTATTTTAATTTGTAAGCTAACCATCTTCCTGGCTTATTGGCATTCTCAAAGTAAGATTGTTTTGTCATCTTCAATTTATAATCAGTTTCTCTTGTTCGATTAAGTTCAATTTGTGTTCTGTTATTATTATCTGGTTTTGTAATGTTGGGTTTTTTGGGGTCTTCTGTCGTAGCATTTCTAGTTCCTTAATTTGTTGTTGTAGTTTATTTTGTTGGGCATATTTTTCTTTATTCCTCTTAGAATTATAAGAAATTGTTATGCCTCTTATTACCGCCTTCATTGTATCCCAGATGTTTTGTTTCGTAGTTACACCATTAATATTCTTTTAAAAAATAGTTTAATTCCTCGTTAAGTTTATCAGTATAATCCTTTTCTCTTAATAATTGGGTATTTAAAGTCCATCTTTTCTTTGGTTTCTTCCTACCTTTCCATATTATCTGAATTGGATTGTGATCTGCCCATTCATTCGGTAGTATTTCAATTTCTTTTATTTCATTTGCTATTTCCCCATTCATCCATGCCATATCAATTCGTGTCCATGTTTGATGTGGATTTGAATAAAATGTAAATTTTTTTTTCTGAGTATAGTTTCCTCCATAAATCAACCAAATTTAATTCTCTCATCATTTCCTTACATATCTTAGGGAACTCTCTTTTCCTTTTTTTATTCTTCCCCCCTCTGCTATGATCTTTCTGATAATCGGCAATAGAATTAAGATCTCCTATCATGCAAATATTCCTTTGTTCAAATCCTATTATTTTTCGGTATAAATGTTTAAAAAATTCTTTCTGGTTTTCATTTGGGGCATAGATAAAATTGGGATATCATTAATTCAGATCTGCAAAACCAAAGTTCTTCCTTCCGAGTCTGACCAAACTACTTCTGCTTTCAAATCCTCTTTTATATATACTGCAATTCCTTTCTTTTTTCCTTTATCTGCTGGCGCAGTAAATAGCTTCCCTAGTTTCCGGCAATTTAAAAATCTTTCATCTTCTTTTCTTATGTGGGTTTCTTGTAAACATATTATATCAGCATCATGTTTAATTAGTTTTGTAAATATCCTTTTTCTTTTTAAGGTAGAATTTAGACCATTTATGTTAATTGAAAGAAGTTTCTTTTCTTCTTCCATTTACTTAATTCTGTTTCGCTCTTTGTCTTATAATAACTCCGGTCTCTCCTAATGTTTGCTGGCTTAAAGTTCCTTCTTTTTTATTTCTGTGATAGTTTTGGTCTTCTTGTGGGTTTATTTCCAATTCCTCCCTACTACTTGAATCTTCTGAACTTACTAATTGCTCATAGTATTCTTGGGCTCTTTCTATAGTATCAATTTTAATTTTCCTTTCTTTCCATATAACAAGCATCCCTTCTGGAATTAACCATTTGAATACATTTTTTTTTGTTTTTGTTTAAATAAGCAGCCAAAAATTTGTAATCTTGTCTTATTTCTCTTATTCTTCTCGGAACTTGTTTAAGGATCAAAATTTCTTTGCCCTTATATACAATTGTTCCATCTCTAAATCTCTTAAAAATAATATTGTGGATACTCCTTCTCATAAAGCGTATGTGAACTTCTCTTGGGCATTTATGGCGCCTCGTATAGCTAGTACTGACCCTATAGACTTCATCAAACTCTTTTAAAATGTCATCCTTTTCTTTATCTAATAGTCTAGCCAGTATTTTCACCATCAATTGTTCTAGGTCTTCATCCCATAACAATGTATGTTATGAAGATAACATTTTGAAATAAGCAAATGCAATTGCATTCACAAGTTTGTGAACAAAAAAAATAGTCATCGCTAAAAATAAAAATCTGAGCTGAATATTATGCTGTGGGTTAGACAGCATCGTCACCAGATGGATATGTAACTGGCTGATCAACCACACTCCACATGTAGTCCTCAGTGGAACTGTACCTACATGGAGGGAAATATGCAGTGGAGTACCCCAAGGTTCTGTTTTAGGCCCAGTACTCTTCAACATCTTTACCAATGATTTGGATAAGGGGATAGATGGAGAACTCATCATATTTGCAGATGACACCAAGCTGGCAGGAATAGCCAACACTCCAGAAGATAGGCTTAAGATACAGAAAGATCTTGACAGACTTGAACATCGTTATCTAACAAAATGAAATTCATGGTGAAAAAAGTAAAGTTCTACATTTAGGCAAGAAAAATCAAATGCACAGGTACAGTATACGTGGTACTTTGCTCAATAGTAGTAACTGTGAGAGGGATCTCGGAGTCCTAATGAACAACCATTTAAATATGAGCCAGCAGTGTGCAGCAGCTTCCAAAAATGCCAACACAGTTCTAGGCTGCATAAACAGAGGGACAGAATCATGATCACATGAAGTGTTAATACCACTTTATAATGCCTTGATAAGACCACACTTGGAATACTGCATTCAGTTTGGTCCCCATGATGTAAAAAAGATGTTGAGACTCTAGAAAGAGTGCAGAGAAGAGCAATAAAGATGATTAGGGGACTGGAAGCTAAAACATATGAAGAACGGTTACAGGAACCTAAAACAGAAGGACTAGGGGAGACATGGTAGCAGTGTTCCAATATCTCAGGGGCTGCCACAAAGAAAAGGGAGTTAAGTTATTATCCAAAGCATCTGAGGGCAGGACCAGAAACAATGGGTAGAAACTAATCAAGGAGAGAAGCAACTTAGAACTAGGGAGAAATTTTCTGACAGAACAAATGATCAGTGGAACAACTTGCCTCCAGAAATTGTGAATGCTCCAACATTGGAAGTATTTAAAAATATGTTGGATAATCATTTGTATGAAGAGGTATAGGGTTTCCTACCAAGGCAGTGGGTTGGACCAGAAGACCTCCAAGGTCCCCTCCAACTCTGTTATTCTATTCTAATTGGATGCATGGAACATAACTTTCCAGGTTGTAATATTTTTTAGTATTCTGTCACCTATTTCTGGACAAAAGTTCAAAATACTATAGATCTTACCTGTAGTATAGTTTGATCTATATATAAATATATAAAGCTATATATTTATGCCTTTAATTTTTTCTATGTTTATATATTATGCAGTTGGAACAACTTCAATGGCACCAAAACCCACTACCACTATAGAAAACCTCAGCCACAGAATTATCAGAGAAGCCATAGAGACTGAAAAAAGACCTGAAAGCATGAATAGAAGAGATGTTTCCACCAGACTGTCAATTATTTGGAAGCCTGCACTCACAAAAAAAAAAAATCTCCACACCGCTAGCCAGGCAAACACCTGGGCACAAACAGATCCCCCCTGATACCTCCAGCTCAAACACACCCCAACCAGGCACCCAGATAAAATCTAGCTTCCTAACAAATGATAGCCATCCAAGCTGCACCAAAAGCCTCCAATACAGGAACACAATGTTGCCAGCCAAACAAGACACAAAAAAAGCCACAGAACAGACAGAAGTTATTAGAAACACCAATCAAGCAGAACACAGCAAACTCTAAGACCAATAAACACAGACCAAGACTCCCAACCAATCAGGATGAAGAAAAAACCATTCTGGCACAAAAATAGGCCAGCCCCAAATTTAAAACTGAAACAACTGTAATAGTCTGACTCACAGACAAACACAATGCAGAAACCTGATGATGGCAGATGAGATTCTGCCGAAATGTTGCTCCAACTTTAAAAGCACAACTACAAGGACGTGGGAAAATACCCGAACAAAGCTGAACAGTATAGATATGTGTGTGTGTGTGTGTGTGTGTGTGTGTGTGTAGGTCTAGGTGTGTTTGGATCTTTCCCCCTATAAGATAAAGAGTATCTTGGTGACAGGGTGCAGGGGACCGCAGGCCCCCATGTCCCATTCTTGCTCTGGACAGAGTGGCCCTCTGCACTGCATTTTGGCTGGCAAGGTGTTAGAGGAGGCTGCCCAGGCTGAAAATGGGACACAGGGGCCACCCATGGCCCCCCTTGTCCCATTTTGGCCAGCAGGGTGCTGCAAGAGGTGTCAGTCCCATCTCTCCCCCCACCCAGCCAGCCCACAGAGGACATCTACAGTGCTGATCCGGCCCTCCAAGAAATCCAGTTTGACACCTCTGATTTAGGTAACACACTGTCTGAAATGAATATTTTTATGTGTATAATTTTATCTAGAGAGAGTAAAAATGTTTGCAAAAGTTTTACCATAGTCCCAAATTTGAATTTAAACCACATATATAAAACTTAGAGACTCACTGTCAGATCCATGTATCTGCCATTCTTCAATGGAAGAAAATGATGGGGGGGAGTTGGTACAAGTAATCCTTTTTGATGTAACCTGCATATCTTAAATCTTATATTGAATCTGTATAACTTGCACATGATATACAACTGGAGGACTGGAGCCAGACATCTAGAAACTTGTCACCTTTTGGAGAGATAGCAAGAGGAAGGGACCATAAGAACTCCAGCTCTGAAAGATACTCCCTGGGAAACTCTTCTAAGATATGTTCCCAGAAAAGGGGGGGGGATTAAAATGTTGGTTCTTTGACTAAATCCACATCAGAATAAGGGGAGGGGCTCTCTTTATCTATTACTGTATGCCTGGAAGCATCTTGGAAGATTCTGCTTTGAGTAGTACCAGGAGTACTACTTCCTTTCAATAAAGGATTCTTTTTGAAGTACTTAGCTTTCAGAAGTTCATTCTTTTCGGATGAAGGGGAAAAGACCAGTGCTTACACACATGACCTAATTTTCTTCACAATTTATCTACAGATTCAACAAATGAAATTTAAGCCAATTTACCATCATGGCCTGAAAAACATAAATTAATTCAATAAGAGTTAATTTTAATATTAAATAGTGTAGCTGGCTCTTTTTGGTCTATCTTTTTTTTTTATGTTTAAAGCAGTATAATAAGTGAGTTGTACAATTCATATTAAAATAACCTGGTACAATGGTTTATATATAAAACTCCAGCAGTTATAAAGTGCAAACCTAGACTATTTAACATAACCATCTTTTGTCACATTTTCAGAGCATAATCAATAGTTGGGAACAACATGACCTCAGTTCTGTAATTCTATTTTGGACATCAGTAAATAACATTAGAAATGAAAGAGATTAGAAGAAAACTTTAAAAAGAATTATGTATTTCTAGTGGAGTGCATGTTATATACCTCTTTTCAACCTTTTATTGACTTTTAAATCTCTACATCATGGTACAGGACCAGGTTATGGCCAGTCATTTTCCTTGAAATGAACAGCCATATAAATATAATAAATAAATATTCCTAAAATGTATTTATCCTAAAATGTACTTATGATAATCTGCAGTATATGTTTCAGTTCCTTTAATAAACATGATAATGAATATGTCTGTTAATTTGACATTTAATAGTGTTAAAATGCAAATAATATTTGAGCCCAGGTATTATAATTCTATAATATAAACCTGCATAAATATAAACAACTGTTGGTACCAAAAATATAAGATGTAATCCCTTGCATGGCATTAATGTCTCAAATATATTTCCATTTTAATATGTAATTTCTTCTTCTATACTTGGGAGGAGACATCCACAAATCTTACCCTTTATAACCATTCTCCTCACTTCCCTCCTTCTGCTATATTTATGCCTTATAATCTTTCCTGGTATCATACCTTTTAGATTAAATAACTGAAGTTCAACAGCATATTTTTTTTTTCATGTGTGGGGATGGAAGCAACTTGCTCTCTACTTCCAAAAACAGAGTAATGTCTGCCCTCTCATTGTTTGTGTCAATCAGAAGCACACAAAATAAACACTTAATCATTTTAATGAACAAAGCTAAACTCACATACAGGTAGTCTTCTTCAATTTATGACCACAATTGAACCCCAAATTTATGCTGTGCTATCACTAATATACTTGGGTTCAAACATTCATTTGGAGACATAAATAAAGTTCTAAGATGTCCTGGTAAATCAAAATTCGTTGGGCACAATATTTTAAGCATTTTATTTTTTGCTTGCGCTACCTTCCGGGGGGGGGGGGGGGTTTTTGGGGGATGCTTTTTATAGATTTCTCCCGTACAAAAGTGTTTGGCCAGAAATAATCCACCAGTTATCCCACCAAGCCATTGGCTCCCCTGGTGGTCACTAGAGCCCAGGGAAAAGCAGACAGCGACTTTCCCAGTGACTTAAGAAAAGAGTGCTGAAAAGTGATGACTGGTTCCTATCCCACTCAAACGACTGCACCATCTGAAGTGGCCTAGCATGGATTTGTGCTAAACTATACATTCCCATCAGTCTTAGGGGAACTGTGCTGCAACAGGCCCATGATTCGAAAACTGCTGGACACTTTGGCTTCATGAAAACTTTACACCTAGTTCTGGGGGCTCTCATTGAAAAAGGACATAGAAACCTATATGGCTTTGCTCTGTGTGTGCTTTTACTAAGAGGCCTCCAGGGTAGCCTGCTGGACTCCTCCAGAGTGTTGCCAGTCCTAGCACCCTATGGAAGGAAATATCTATGGACCTTCCTTCCAAGGCCAACCTTCCTAGAACTCCAGTTGGACGAAAGCACCTGAAGATGTGCTCCACATGACACTATATGGGACATGGATTGGACATTCAGCCTGGGTCCCTGGGGGGAGGGATTTGGGGAAATTTTCAATATTTTTGCATCTTTTGGATCAGATCTTGCTTTCCTTTTGCCACTAACATTTCAAACCCAGTAAAAGTACCTATTCTCTACTTCAATGATGTCAGGGATTTCTTTCTTGGGTTTTGAATGGAGGCAGGCCTGACAAAAGCAAAAGGTTTTGTTCTTGATCTTTCATCTAATTAAGATGAAAGATCCCATTAGCATATTACATCACTGAAAAATGGGTAAAAGATAAATACATAATCATCCAAATTGTATCTTGAAATTTTGGTACCTTCTGCCAAATATTAGTAGTTAGATGGTGCACTGGTTAGAATGCAGTACTGCAGGCTACTTCTACTGGCCGCTGGCTGCCTGCAATTTGGCAGTTTGTATCTCACCAGGCTCAAGATTGACTCTATCCTTCTATCCTTCTGAGGTTGGTAAAATGAGGACCATTTTATTATTGGGGGGGAAATATGCTGACTTTGTAAACTGTTTAGAGAGGGTTATAGTAAAGCACTGTGAAGAGGTATATAAGTCTAAATGCTATTGCTATGCTATATGACCAGAGATAGTTCTAAATGAGAAAGAAATCTATAGGAACTATCACAGAAGCCTGAGCAACAAAATGCTATCCCGCTCACTAACCAGATCACTAGCACCAACTGACCTATGATAAGAATCTTTGAAGAAAGAGGGAAATGAAGACTGATGACATTAGAAATGTGTTCATCTATAATGATGATGTGAAACATCATTTTATGTTTATCTACTTGCTTTGCAGAAAGTACCAAACAATATGTAGTTATTTTAGCCTTTAAAATGCAATTGGAAGTGTGTGAAGAGAGAGCAAACTGACTTGAGAAGAGAGAAATTTGCAGTTGAAGTGCATTCCTGAAAAAGGCTGTAGATGTCTTTTTCTACGATCTGCAGCTGGAAGGGCAATGTTGAAAAAGGGTAAAGGAACTGTAGTAGGTTTATTCAAAGCTCTCCTAGATCCCCATGGTGCCCAATGTTGAGCAGCTATAAAGGATTGTCCCGACTATGTTTCATTATTTCTGGTGAGACTTATTTCAAGATAATGTCTATTTAGACATGGATACAAAAATATTTAAGATATAAACATATGAGCTTTGTGATAAGCATAAGTTTGAAAAAACTAGGGTTAAATAGAACTAAGCCGAATTAAATTGGATCCATGTTTCATTATGAGAGTGTCTGAACCTAGCTCATTGGACACTATTTTTTAGATTTATATTAATGGAATTCTACAATTGTAGAACATTGTCTGAGTAGAATAGCAAGACAAGAGCTCTCAGATGTATATAAGACTTCACAGTGCTTATAGCCCTAAGCGGTTTACAGAGTCATCCTATTGCCCCCAACAATCTGGGTCCTCAGAATGGGGTATTAAATAAATTTAAAGGCTACAATATTAATTTTATTTTATGTATATAATATTTTATTTATTTTTATTTATTGCTAAATTTATTTGACACCTATCTCACCAAGAAGCTTCTCTACATGGCTTACAATTATAGATTACAGATTAACAGAGTTGGAAGGGACCTTGTCGGTCATCTAGTGACTAGTCCAACCACTGCCCAAGCAGGAGATCCTACACCATTTCTGACAAATGGCAGTCTAATCTCTTCTTGAAAGCCTCCAATGATGAAGCTCCCACAACGTCTGAAGGCATGTTGTTCCATTGGTTGATTGTTCTCACTGATAGAAAACGTATCCTTATTTCTAGATCTTGATCAGTGGAAACTTCATCAGTTTCCATCCATTATTCCTTGTCTGGCCTTCAGGTGCCTTGGAAAATAGCTTGATCCCTTCCTCTCTGTGGTAGCCCTTCAGATATTGGAACACTGCTTTCATGTCTTCCCTAGTCCTTCTCTTCACTAGACTAGCCATGCCTATTTCCTGTAACCATTCTTCATATGTTTTAGTCTCCAATCCTGTAATCAACTTGGTTGCTCTTCTCTGCACTTTTTCTTGAATCTCAACATCTTTTTTATAATGTGGTGACCAAAACTGGATGCAGTATTCTAGGTGTGGTCTTACTAAGGCTTTATAGTGGACAAGCAGCTAAATATGGGCTAGCAGTGTGCAGTGCTATTAATACCTCACTTGATCTTGATTAACCCTCTGTTAATGTAGTTTAGGATTATGTTGGCTTTTTTGGCAGCTGCTGAACACTGCTAGCTTATATTTAGCTGGTTGTCCACTAAAACTCCAAGTTCCCTGTCACAGTTACTGCTATTAAGTCTGGTTTCACCCAGTCTATATGTGTACTTTTAGTTTTTCTTGCCTACTTTTCTCTACATCAGGGATATCAAACTCAAGCCCTGGGGCAAATCCGGCCCACTGGGTGCTTAGATCTGGCCCATGGGCCCACCCTGGAAACAGTGAAGGACTGGCTTACAATACCTCTGCCAGCAAAAACAGAACTCTGAAGGGCTGTGGATGGTGCTCCCAAGCTCCATTTTCATTGGCAGAAGATTGCAGGAGGCCATTACAGGCCAACACAAGCCCATTTTCACTGGCAGAGCCCTCGGGCCATCAGAGGCACTTCTGACACAAGTGACATTGAGCTGGCCATACCTGCCCCCCCCCCAATGTCAAACACAACCCTGATGAAGCCCTCAATGACATTGAGTTTGACACCCCTGCTCTACACTGAATTTTATTTTGTTAGTTAGGGCTCAGTGTTCAAGTCTATCAAGATCCATCTGGATCTTAAGCCTATCTTCTAGGGTGTAAGCTTTCCTGCCACCTTAGTATCATCTGCAAATTTGGAAAATCCCCCTTCTGTTCCCTCATCTAAGTCATTTATGAAGATATTAAAGAGTACTGGGCCTAAGACGAAACCTTGTGGTGCCCCAATGCTTACTTCCCACCATGTAGAAATAGACTCATTAAGAACTATTCATTGCAGATCTGGAAAAATGGGAAAACCTACAGTTATCGATGACAGGAAGAATCTTACCAAGGCTAGTATTGCTGTTTCAAACAATTCCGATAAAAAATGAAAAAAAGTTATTTGATGATTTAAACAAATTGATCTTAAAGTCCATTTGGCAAGGGAAAAAAGCAAGAATAAAACTGTAAATGTTACAAGAAGCTAAAAACAAGGGAGGAGGTTGAGTTACCAGTTTGGGAGCTGTATTACCAGGCCTCAGTGCTTACATAGATGAAAGAATGGGTAAATCTGAGGAATAAGAGTATTGACCTTAGAAGGACATGATTTACAATTGGGGTGGCATTCATTCATGTGCTACAGGGAAAATAAAATATTGTTATTTCCAAAGATGTTATATTAGAAATGCTTTATTCCCAGTATGGGAAAGAATTATAGAGAAACATGACATGAAAATACCAATCTGACTATCCACGATGGAAGCACTAGTTCATCCAAACGTTGCTGAATTGGGAAAAATTACAAGATATAAAGATATTATAAATGAACAAGGGGAGTTCACATCGAAACAAGAACTGGAAAACCAAGGAATTGATTTGGCCTGGTGGCCATTCATCCAAATACAAGAAAGATACACAAAAGATGCAGAAATGTATGGATTTTATAAAGAACCTTTAGAACTAGACCAGATATTGTTAGAGATAGATGAAAAATTAATAAAAAAATCTACTTATTGAAAAAATGGAAGAAGAACAGGTAAAAGATACAAAAACAGTATGGTCTAAATTTTTGGGCACACTATGGGATTAGACAAGTGGCAAAAACTTTGGAAAAGGAATTATAAATTGACAATGTCAATAACGTATAAAGAAAATTTGTATAAAATATTTTATAGGTGGCATTTGCCACTAGCAAGGATGGCAAAGATGTTTCAAAACATATCTCTCAAATGTTGGAAATGTAAACTACCACGTTTTTATTATGTGGTGGACTTGCCTGAGGGAAAAAAATACTGGACAAAAATAAAACATTGGACAGAAGGAATGGCAAAACAATAAATAGACTGTTTTTGTTGAGTATTTTACCGTAAAAATATAATAAAAGAATCACATATTTAATTTTACATGTGATAATAGCAGTGAGAATTATATATGCCCAAAATTGGAAAAATGAAAATATGCAGAGGTAAATATAAGAAATAAAATATTAGATTGTGCTGAAATGGATAGATTAACTTTGGAGATCAAGGATAAAAAGGACATGAAATACGTTTTAACTTGGGAAGTATTTTCTCAATCATTAGAAAATGGAAGCAGAAGTGAGAAAATTAAAATCAAGGAGGATATGTCAATAAAAATGAAATAAATGTATAACTAAACAATGAATGTTGAATAAATAGGATAAGGAAATATGATTATTAGATTTGGAGGACAATAGTGATAAATGTGATATTTATAAGGCTTGATATTAATTATTTATATGACAAAACCAAACAGAGTATTTAATTAAATAATAGAAACTGTTTAACAAGGATAAGTGAAGATTATGGTGAAGAGATTGAGTGAATAATGGTTATAATTAATGTGGGTATAAAGTTTGTTTAAAATTCTATCTAGACCAGTGGTTCACAACCTTTTTTTCGCCCCGCACCCCTAAATAAATTTCACTCAAACCTCGCACCACCTGAAATATATGGTAAATATATGGTAGGATTGAATTATTTAATTATTAAATATATGGTAAGATTGAATCTTTTCAGCTATGTATGTGACGGCCACTTAATAATGATACTTCAGTCTAAAATGAAAATAAAGTTAGTCCATTGAAAAAGAAAATGCCAACATATAGCCAATATCCTATAATTTACCTGGACTTTTTTCGCAGCCCCTGGAATATTGTCTCACACTCCTAGGGGGTGTGAGCACCCCAGGTTGGGAACCCCTGTCCTAGACAGTACATTGCCATTGTGGATATGGAAATTTTATACATATAACAATGGAAATTGACAATAAATTATTATTATTGTTGTTGTTGTTAATTTATTGTGCAATTTCCATAATGATAATAAACCTGGATAATAATGATAATAGGCCTGGACGGCTATCAGGTATGGTCCCTATGGTAATGGGATGCTGGTTTTCGGATCGGTAGTAGCTTAGCCACTGTGAACCAACCCAGGAACCTATCATCAGCAATGATGAGAAGAAATCAACAAAATTCTATATCGGATCGATCATCATCCAGGTAAATAAGGGCCATGCCAGATGCTATGGCTCCTAGACAGCTGTTGAAAAATGGGCTATAGGACTCAGTTGCTACTGCTGGGGAACCAGGGCATGCAACTGTAAAGCAACTGGGACAAAAGTGCAAAACTTGGACAGCTGAAGAAAATTGAGAAATCATCAAATGTTACCATCAGCAGAACCAACAGCCAGGGGATTTCAAAAAAGAATAATGCAACTGTGGATGGAAAAACATCTGATATAACTGAAAAAAGATTAATGGATCAAAGATGTTTCATCATCCATAATAATGTTTCCACAGATGTGGAAATGCAACATCGAGAAACATTGGCTAGAAAGAAAACAATGTAATGATGAACAGGCTGAAGAAACAGTTTGAACACCTGAACAAACTGACCAACCAGTGGAAGAAACCACAGAATGAAGATCCTCCTATGCAATAACTTGAAGAACTAAGTGACCTCACAAAAATGCTGAAAGAAAAGATTGAAAACTACATCAGAGAAAACACAAAAAGAAAAAGATTGCCTGCCATTTGCAAAGTACATAGGAAATGAGTGAAATATCTCCAGAATGCCATGAACAATATTTTAACTTCCATCCCATTGAGCACACTACGTAAAAAGCTGAACTAATGTACAGCACAGCTTCTGTTATAACTGCACAATTGGGTTATAAAATGCCAAAAAAGAAACCCACTGGAACACCAAAGTGGAAAATTTGACTTGAAAATAAAATTTAAAAACTATGAGAAGATGTCAACAATTTGAAATATTTGAAAGAAGGAAAACTGAAGATTAAAAAGCTGAAAAACAGTTTCCACAAAAAATACAATAACAGAAATTATGGAAGGACTAAACAGCTAAAACAGCAAAGAAAATAGAAAGATATGAAGGACAAATAAAACAATATCATGAAAATGTCCAGTTCACAAAAACAAACACCTCTTCTACCAGTCACTTGATGAAAGTTGAGTCCATACTAATATTCACCCATGTAAAGAAAATTTTTTGACCTTTTGGAAACAACCCAGTGGAACACGATAAAATTGCCTCCTGGATCAAAGATACTCAAAAACAAACAACACAAAACAAAATGGAGAATATTGTAATAACAACTGATATGGTTGCACAACAAGTAAAAAAGGTCAAGAACGAGAGTGCACCTGGCCTGGATGAACTGCATGGATACTGGTTAAAACACCAGACCAGCCTCCATCACCATATGGCCACTCAATTTGATGAAATGTTTCAAAATGTAATAAATGTAGAATGGTTAACAGCTGGCCAAATATACTTGATAATGAAAGATCCAGAAAAGGCCACAGAACCAAGCAACTATCACCCAATTACTTGTCTGCCAACAATGTTCACACTTTTTATAAGAGTACTGATAAATTCAGTATTCAATCATCTGAAAACAGTTTGTACTCAGTAGAACAAAAAGGAAATTACAAAAAATCAAGAGGAACAAAAGAACAGCTTGCTCATTGACAAAATGAAACTAAAAAATGCAAAATGAAAAACAAATTTAAATATAGCATGGATAGATTACGAGAAGGCATTTGACCCATTACCCCATAGCTGGATTGATGCCTGCCGGAAAAATTTTGGAATTAGCAAAAATATTTGTACATTTTTGAAAGCAAATATGCAAAAATGGAAAACAATTCTAACAGCAAATGGGGAAAACATTGGTGAAGTCAACATCAGATCAGGAAAAAAATTTTTCAATATTTTTTTTATTTTTATATTTTAAAAACATCTCTTTGAGTGAACAATGTGGTTCCAGGTTTTTACATTTCAATACAAACATATCAAGTTTACATATTCAGCTTTTATATTCAATTTCATATTGTATTCCATTTTTCTTTAAATATTCTCATATATTATTATATTCATTACACTCATTTTCTCCAATTTCAATTCATATTGTAGCTTATTTCATTTTTCTTGAAATATTCTCATGCCTTATTTTACAATATTATCTAAATTCTTGTTTCATTTCTATATTCATTACACATATTTACTTTATCTATCACATTTGCAAGTTTATCACATACTATTATTCCATTCACTCTTCAATAAATTCCATCCTAATTCTAATTATCCAAAAGTTATCCCCTTTCATTGTCAATTTGAGCTTGCCACCCCTTTACCTTATACATTCCCCTATTTTATTCCCTTTAATTCATTGTAAAAGTTTACCATAATATAATCATTTTTAATTACCACATTCTACATCAATAACAATAATCACTAATGACTACATATCACATGTATATATTTTAAGTCAGATTCCTCATGGTGTTCTTTTTTTCTCAATTAAATTCTAAATCATCTATTTATTTCAAAGGTATTAATCTGTTCAATTAATTTTGGGAGCTGATAATAGTCTTTCCATTGCAAGTGTCATAACTCATTTTAACTTTATTCACTGCTTTGTTAAATATCAATTAATATTCTTACAGTAAATTCCCATTTCCATATCTATTTCAATTAAATCTATATCTGGTTTAGCACCAAGGGTAGGATTCTACCGGTTCGGCCCAGTTCTATAGACCCAGTTGTTACAGTCCCCAGTAGTTCAGAGAACCAGTAAAATGGGCCCCTGGTTGGCCCCTCTCTGCCCACTCCTCCATTCCTGCCCCAGTCAGTCATTATTGCGCAACCTTGCATGCATGTGCAACAATTGCTGAAGGCATTCTCCCTTGCCCGCCAGAAATAATGGATGAAGAAAAAGACATTTTAAATAATAAAATTTCTATAAAAGAAATTAGAGATGCAATTGGGATACAGAAAATGAATAAGACCCCTGGCCTGGATGGAATTCCATCAGAATTTTATAAAGAATTTCAGGAAATACTGGAGGAACTAATGGTGGATTTGTACAACGAAGTCCTTGAATGCGATAAAATACCAAAATTATGAATAGAGGCATATATAATGCTCATTCACAAAGAACAGACAGACCCACTACAAATACACAACTATAGGCAAATTTCCCTCTTAAATGTGGATTATAAGATCCTAGCAATGATAATGTCTGAGAGGCTAAAAATGATACCAAGTAGAATCATCCATCCTGACCAGAATGTTTTTCTTCAGCATAGACAGATGAAGACCAATACAAGGATAATTTTGGACGTTTTAGAATTTTATGAAATGTGCCCAAATAGACCTATGGCACTGATGTTTCTAGATGCCCAGAAGGCCTTAGATAATTAGATAATTTGAATTGGAGATTTCTTATTAATCAACTAATCAGCATGAAATTTGGCAAAAACTTTCTGGGACTTATCCAAACAATCTATAAGGCACAAGCAGCAAAAATAATAATGAATGGAGAAATTAGGGATAGCTTAGAGATAAGTAAGGGAGTGAGGCAAGGATGTCTCCTGGCCCCATTGTTATACATATTAGCAGAAGAGGTATTACTGACACAAGTATGACAGAACCAAGATATCAAGATTTTTTTAAAAAAGGAGTATAAGCTCCAAGCCTTCACCGACAATATGGTATTCATAATGGAAGACACAAAAGAAACAAGCACTATAGTAATGAATGAAGTAGAAGAATTTGTAAAGGTGACGGGACTGAAAATTAATAGAGAAAAAACCAAATTATTAACCAAAAACTTCACAAAAAACAAAAGGAAGAATTAGGAAGCAAATTAGGTATGCAGGTAGTAAATAAAGTAAGATATCTTGGGATCTGATTGACAGCTAAGTGTTCCTCAATCAAAAAGGATAATTATGATAAATTGATAACCCAAATTAAAAGATTTAGATAATTGGGCCAGAATACAACTGTCCTTGTTAGGGCGGACTGCGATAATAAAATGTCTTACCCAAGTTGCTACTCCTGTTCCAGATGGTGCCAGTCAAGTTGGGGGAAAAATTCTTTGAAGATTTAAACAAACAAATTACAAAATTTATTTGGCAGAAAAGAAAAACCAGGATAAAATACAAATTATTACAAGATACTAGAAAGAAGGCTTTGGTTTCCCACGGTTTGAATTATATTATCAGGCGGCAATAGCCAAGTGGCTGAAAGATTGGATCAATTTGATAAATAGGATACTAATATTAGAGGGCTTTGACCCAAAACTTGGCTGGCATGCATTTATCTGGGACGGGAAGAGTAAATATTACTCATACTTTCAAAGACATTGGGTAAGAGATGCCTTGCTAAACACATAGGAAAAAATAAAAAGGAATTATTAGGTAAAGGTGCAATTATGGTTATCAACAATAGAAGCAGTAATACATCCCAATGTTCTGGATTGTACCAAAATGATAAAATATAGAAATTTGCTAAACAAAAAAGGGGAATTTTTAACTAGGAACCAATTACAACTTCAGGCAATTGAGAAAGGATGGTGGCCTTATCTGCAAGTGCAAGCACATTATAATAAGGATAAAGAACAATTTGGCTTTTGCACAACCCAGCAAGAGTTAGATAAAATATGCCAAGGGGAAGAAAAAAATGATCCGTAAAACTTACAACTATCTATTAGTTTATAAAATAAAGGAAGAAACCGTCAAAGAATGCATGGTGATTTCGGCTAAAAATCTGAGCCATACTATCAACTTAAACCAGTGGGAACATATTTGGCAGACAAACAATAGACTAACAATGTTGGTCTTTACTTATATAAAATGTTTCATTGCTGGCACTTACCACCGATGACATTAGCCAAAATGTTCCCTAACATGACACCCAAGTGTTGGAAATGTAATTATAATCAGGAAACATATTTCCACATGTGGTGGACATACTGCAATGCATGAAAATATTGGCAAAAAATTAGAATATGGATAGAGGAAGAATAAAATGGGAAGACAAAGCACTACATGGCCAGCACATTAAAAAAATAGCAGAGAAAGCAGATAATAACAAGACCTGGCAATGGTTAAGAGCAGGAAAGTTAAGGATCATAATCAGCATCATCATCAGCAGCAGCAGCAGCAGCAGCACCAGCAGGATCATCATCATCATCATCATCAGCAGCAGCAGCAGCAGCAGCAGCACGAGCAGAACCAGGAGCACGAGCAGGACTAGCAGGACGAGCAAGACCAGGAGCACAAGCAGGACAAGCAGGACGAGCAAGTCCAGGAGCACGAGCAGGATGAGCAGGACCAGCAGGACGAGGAGCAGCTTCAGCAGAGTAAGCACCAGCAGAAGCACCACCTCCAGGAACAGCCTCAGCAGAGTAAGCACCAGCAGAAGCACCACCGCCAGAAGCAGCCTCAGCAGAGTAAGCACGAGCAGAAGCACCACCGCCAGGAGCAGCATCAGCAGAGTAAGCACCAGCAGAAGCACCACCCCCAGAAGCATCACCATCAGCTCCTCCAGAAGCAGAAGCAGCAGAAGCCCCAGCCGCAGAAGAGTGAGCCCGTGCTACAGAAGCCCCAGCAGAAGCAGAGTGAGGGCCAGGGGGCAGGAGGGTGGCCCTGTCCCTCTTGCCAGGGCTGGCAGCAGATGGCTGAGGCTTCCTCTTTTTCCCCATGTTTGTGGGGTTGCTAGCTGGCAGGGAGGCTGGCAGGAAGGCTGGCAGGCAGGCAGGTACCAAGGCTGGCAGGCAGCAAGGCTGGTAGGCAGGCAGGCACCAAGGCAGGCAACAAGGCTGGCAGGGAGGCAGGCACCAAGGCAGGCAGCAAGGCTGGCAGGCAGGCAGGCACCAAGGCTGGCAGGATGGCAGGCAGCAAGGCAGGCAAGGCACTCAATGCGTCTGGCAGCAGGTCTTTCCTCAGAATGGTGACCTGCTTCCGAGCTGCTTCCCTTTATATCCGTGGGGCTGATGCAATAAATCCCCCCCACATGCGCAATTAATGCCAGGCATCCGCTAGACTTCCGCTGTGCATCCGCTAGGCTTCTGTTCTGCGTCTGCTTCATCCGCTAGGCACCCGCTGTGCATCCGCTTCATCCGCTCGGCATCCGTTCTGCATCCGCTGTATCCGTTCCGCGTCCGCTTTGCTGAGGTCCCCCGGAAGCCTAGCAGATGTGCCATCCTCTCCCATCCGTTTTCCATCCACCCTGCGTCTTCCCCCCGTCCGTTCCTTTCTGTGTTATCCTCTCTGGTTATGCAAATTTTCACCCCTTTTGAGAGCGGATAATAATGGATGGAACATTTTTCTCGTCCGCTGTGTCCTTTTTACAAATGTTTGGCATCCATTGGGCAGTGTGACAGCGCCTTAAAGAATGAAATAAGATTGGTTTGGCATTATCTGTTTTTACGAAACCCATGCTGACTGCTAGTTATTACTTTACTTGTTTCTAGATGTTGGTAGATCTGTTTCTTTATTATCTTTTCCAGTATCTTCCCAGGTATTGATATTAGCTGATTGGTCTGTAGCTTCCTAGGTCTGTCGTCCCCCCCCCCTTTTTTTTTGAAGATGGGAACCACATCAGCTCTTTTCCAGTCCTCTGGTAATTCCCTGGTGTTTCAGGATTTTTGAAAGATGTGATACAGTGGTTCTGAGATGACATCTGCCATCTTCTTTAGAACTCTGGGATGTAATCCATCAGGTCCTGATATTTTGTATTTGTCAAGATCAGACAACTGTTCTCTTACTATTTTTTTGCTTATTTTAACTTTTGTTTCTAGTCTGTCTTTTACAATTATGTTTTTGGTAAGTTGAGCTATCGTTTCTTTTTGCATGCAGACCAATGCAAAGAATGTGTTGAGCAGCTCTGCTTTCTCTCTGTTGCCTGTTATTTCCTTGCTGTCTTCTCTCTTTAGTGGACCGACTTTTTCTTGATTTTTTTTTTTTTGTTTATATGTTGGAAGAAACTGTTTTTTTAATGTTTGATTTTTGTTGCAAGTCTTTGTTCATTTTGAGCTTTTGCTTTCCTGACTTCATCTTTGCAGATTCCGGCTATCTGCTGATATTCTGCCTTAGTTGTGTGTCCATCTTTCTATTTTTTTTGTACTTGTCCATTTTGTCTTTCAATTTGTGAGAGAGATCTTTGTGCAGCCATGCTGGTTTCTTCTTGGATTTCTTGTTTTTCTTTCTAAGTGGTATTGTGCTGGTCTGATCTTTTCTGATCTTAATTTTCAGAGTTTCCCAAGATTCTTGAGTTCTTTTCCCCTTTGGGATTTTCATCCAAGGAATCTTTCCCAAGTTATCTCTCAGTTTATTAAAATCAGCTCTTTTAAAATCTAAGACTTTGGTATCATTATGTTTTATTGCTTGTGTTTGCATTATGACTAAACATTTATAGACAATACAAGGTAATAAAAACAATCATAAAATAGATAAATCTATGTTAAATGTTAGCTAATTAGCTATTATCAGCATGTAAAAAATTCCAGGTTCACTTTCCAATATTTTTAGTTAAAAAAGATATCAAGTAAAAATGCTGAAGAAAAATTTTATTTGAAACTCTGCAGAGCTGCTCTTTAACAGAACACACTTTTCCTAAACATCTATGCCAGTTCAAAAGATTTTGTACATATGTTGTCAGCCAGAAAGAGCTGATATTAGCACCATTTATGGAGTTTATAGTCCTTATGACTAAATTTATAGTCCTTATGACTATTGAGTGTCTGGAAGTTGGCTCCGTTGCTCTAAAAAGAGAGTTCCACTTAGAACCTATCAACAGGTTGCACAACAGGTTGCATAATATAAATTATGCACAACTGGTTCCATCAACAGGTTGTATAATATAAATTATCCAAAGTATTATTTGCATTCCTTATTTTGTGGATTTTGTAAATCCACCATGGGTTCAGCAAATTCAGTTTTCAGTGTTGTGGATGAATTATAATCAAAATTATCAGTTGTGTGGAAAACAGTTGGAAGGATACTGATGTTTCCAGGTTTTTTAAATTTTCACTTATGAGTTTGATCTAATGCTTGTATTGTTATTTTTGTGGAAAGTTATAAATCTATATATCTATCTGTCACCCAAAGTCATTAAGAGCAGAATACACTCTCTTTTAAATTAACTCAGTGTCAATAGGTAGGGCAGCAGGAATCCATAAAAGTCCACTTTTAGACAAATAAAATAACAATATGACTACATTATTTCTAAGATCTAAAGGATTAGATCTTTTGTTAAAAGTCACAATTTTTGTTTCATTGTAATTTATCAACAATTTTCCCCCAATATTCATAAAGGAATCTAACTGCACTCCAAATTCACATCATAGAATAATCATTTTATGATAAAATAATCATATCATCAACATGCAGGAGAACTGAAAATTATATATCAGCTAGTTTGGGAGAGTGAAAGTTGCCTTTATTGATATATTCTGCAACTATATTTATGTAAAATGAAGTAATAGAACAAGAATACCTTCTTCACAAGATACGCAATGAGAAATAGCCTACCAAGAGAAGTTCACATCAGATTTACAAAGAAAGCCATTAAAACGCAAATATTGCAAGTGGCAAGAGAGAAAATATTGAAATATAAAAAAAAGGAGATTGTGGTTTTGAAACAAGAACCCAGAAGAGTGAGAGAGATAAGAAGAGAATACCGATTCTTGACCAAATTGCTACTTAAAAAAGAGGTGAATTATAGATGGCTGATTCCAGAAGGTTTAATGATCACATGGCAAGAACAGAGATACAGAATTGACTCAATTGAGAAAGCTGAATCATATACAGAATTTTTCAGAGGGAAAGAGGAAGAGGCAGAAAAAGAAATTTCACTAATTGAATTCCAAGAGGACTGCCAAATGACGACTGAAAAAGAGGAAGGTGCAGTAGGTGGAAAGGAAGAAGCCAAAGAACAACGTGAACCAAGATCCATGAGAGCTGCCAAACCTAATTATAAAATATAACTATGGAAGAGAAAAAAATTGATTACGATTAATATAAATGGACTTAATTCAACCGTTAAAAGAAGGAAAACTTTCCATAAATTACAGAAATTAAAATTTTATATAATCTGCCTACAAGAAGCACATATTAAAAAGCAATATGAACAATTGTTGATACAGCCAAAACTAGGGAAAATATTTACCTCCTTGACACAATGACAGAAAAGAGGAGTGGTTTTATGTATTAAAGAGATCATTCCAGAAAAAATGATTTATACTGATGACGACGGAAGAATACTAATGGTGGAAATAATGGATAATAATATGAAAACACTCCTGATTGCAATCTATGCCCTGAATGACAAACAATAAGAATTTTATAAAAAATTACATAAGAAAATAAATTGAACTGGACTATGCTAATATAGTTATGATGGGAGATTTTAATGGAATTGTAGACAATAAACTGGACTATACAGCACAGAAAACAATAAAGCAAAACAGAAAGACTCTCCCTAAATCTTTTTTTAAAATGGTAGAAGAAATAAACTTAAAAGATACATGGAGAGAAAAAAATGCTAAAACTAAACAAATAGTTTCTATTGGTTTCTTCTACTCAAATAGACACTTATCATGGTTCAGAATAGATATGATATGGATGTCAACAGAATTGTTAACTAATATTCAAGAAATAAACATTGAAACAAGTACTTGGGCAGATCACAATCCAATGACAATTAAATGGAAAGGACAAAGAAGAAGATCTAAATGGATGTTAAATAATACAATTTTAAAGGAAAAAGACTTCACACAGTGGATGGAGAAAGAACTGGCTTTTTTCTTTCGAGAAAACAAAACAGAAGATACATCAATCCAGAATGCATGGGATACAATGAAGGCATATGCCAGAGGCTTGATTATAAACTATACAAGGAAAAGAAATACCATGAAAAGATTAGCCTCTAAGGCATTAGAAGACGAGTAAAAGGACTTGAAAAAGAGCAACAGAAAATGCCGCAGAAAAAGGACATTAAGTTAAAAATGGATATAATCAAACATAAAATGGGTCTAATAGAAAAAGAAGAATTAGCACAGAAAATTAGAGGTGCAAAACAGAACTATTTTGAAGATGCAAACAAACCAGGTAGATGGTTGGTATATAAATTGAGAAAGGAGAAAGAATCAAGGAAAATATTGCAATTAATAGATGATCAAGGCCAAGTTTGCTATGGTAGTAAAGAGAAGGAACTCATTCGAAACTATTATGGGAAACTATACACAAGAGAATATTGATGAGGAAAGAGTCAAACAGTACCTACAGAAGGCTAAGTTACCCCAGATACCTGAACAGATTGAAACAATGTTAGAAAGAAATATAAGGATGATGGAGTTAACTGAAGCACTCAAGAAGCAAAATAATGGAAAGGCACCAGGCCCAGATGGACTTCCAGCAGAATTTTATAAAACATTACAAGAATCGTTGAACCTTCCATTGCTAGAAGTTATGAATGAAGTTATATTAAAGAAGAGGATACCTAAAACATGGTCAGAAGCTTATATTACACTTATTCCAAAAGAGGAGGCCAATCCATTACAAATCAAGAAATATAGACCTATTTCCCTACAAAATGCAGATTATAATTTTTTTGCTTTAATATTGGCAGAAAGACTTAAAAAATACTGAAATAATTTTATCCATCCTGATCAAAATGGATTTCTGCCAAAGAGACAAATTAAAGACAACATGAGAGTAATCTTGGATGCTTTGGAATACTATGAGGCAAATCCTGAAAAACAAATGGCTCTGATATTTCTAGATGCAAAGAAGGCATTTGATAATGTGAATTGGTGATTCATGTTATTACTGCTGGAACAGTTGGGCTTTGCTAGAAAATTTATTCAAGCAATAGAAGCTATATATCATAAGCAAACGGCAAAGGTAATGATAGAGGGAGAACTGACAGACTCTATTGATATAAGAAAAGGAACAAGACAAGGGTGCCCACTATCACCTCTGTTGTTTGTGTTAACTTTGGAAGTGCTAAATGGAAATATTAGAGATGAAAAGAATATAAAAGGGATGAAAATTAAAAAGGAAGAATTTCAGCTGCAAGCATTTGCAGACGATCTGGTTTTTATCTTAGAAGACCCACTAGAAACAGCATCAAAATTGATAGAAAAGATGATAGAGACATATGGAAAGGTGGCTGGTTTGAAAATAAATAAAGATAAGACAAAGATCTTGACAAAGAATATGCTATCAAGACAAAAGGAAGAACTGGCAGACCTATTGAAAATTCAGGTCAAGAATAAGATCAAGTACTTGGGGATATACTTGACAGCAAGATGCAGTACACTGAAAGAGAATAATTATATCAAACTTAAATAGAAGATAGCGCTAGCTTTGGTGAAATGGGAAAATTTACAACTGTCATTAATAGGGAGAATATCAACAGTCAAAATGAATATATTACCCAGAATTTTATATTTGTTTCAGACAATTCCAATTAGGCTTAGAAAAGACTTTGAAGATCTAAATAAAATTGTGTTGAAATATACATGGCAAGGTAAGAAAGTGAGAATAAAGTTAAAACTTTTGCAAGATGCTAGAATAAGAGGAGGATTTGGTTTGCCTAATTGGGAGTTGTATTACCAAGCTACAAATTTGATGTGGGTTAAGGAACGGATAACATTAAGAAATACTAGATTGTTGCCATTAGAAGGACATGGTCTGTTGCTGGGGTGGCATGCTTTTTTATGGTATAAAGGAACTAAAACACAGGGGTACTTTAGAAGACATTATATACGGGAATCTCTGTGGTTAAACTGGGAGATTAAAAGACAATGTTATTTGAAAATTCCAGTCTGGTTATCGACTATTGAAGCATTTTCTTATCCTATAACATATAAGAAGGAACAAACAGTTAGATATGGGGAAATTTTGAATGAAAAGGGTGAACTTAAATCTATGCAAAAACTAGAAGAACAAGGTATAAAGATGAATTGGTTTTCTTATGCGCAAATACATTCAAGGTATGATAAAGATTCTAAAACAGAAGGTTTCTATGATAAACTGACTGATTTAGATTAGATTTTGACAGGTACTGATGAAAAGGTGATTAAAAATTGTATGGATATTTATTAGAAATTAAATTAGAAGAAGAACAAGTTAAAGAAACTGTGATTGCTTGGGGGAAGAATTTTGGATGTGGGATTGATCTAGAGAAATGGCAAAAATTGTGGTCTCAAAATTATAAAATGACAATGTTAACAGCATATAAAGAAAATTTTGTATAAGATGTTTTATAGGTGGCATTTTTCCCCCGACAAGAATAGCAAGAATGTTCAAGAATAAATCTGAAAAATGTTGGAAATGTCAACAGACACCTGGCTCATATTACCATATGTGGTGGACAAGTGCGGATCCTAAATATTGGACTAAAATCCACACATGGTTGGAAAAAATGACAAAAAAGCATATAGATTTGAAATCAGAGATATTTTTATTGGGAAATTTACCTGAAATATATAGTAAAGACTTGAAATACCTGACTGTCAATGTATTAACAGCGGCTAGGATTGTATTTGCTAAAAATTGGAAAAATGAGAAAACACTATCTCAGGAGGAAATCATTAAGAAAATATTGGAATGTGCTGAAATGAATAGATTGACATTTGAAATTAGAGAACAGTATGATAAACAATTTTATAAAATTTGGGATCTATTCTATCAATGGTTAGACAATAAAATATAGTAACAAAATATGTAGACTTTTAGAAAATACTAAATATATAAAGATGTATTCTTTCCTTATTATATGTACTAAATGATTTTAGGATAGATTTGGGATGATAATATGAATTGTCACAAAATAAATTAAGTCAAATATGATTATTTCCTCAAGCATGAATGAATAAAAGTATCGTCAAATGATTGATTAATAATGATACTAATGTATTTTATATTGGATTGAAAATACGAGATCATATACAATATAATTGTAATTGAAGACTACGAAATGGAAGCACAAAATAATTTGTAAACCAACCGGCACACTGTATGTACATATATGGAAGATGGCCTGATGTTTTTATGTTTTGTTTGTTTATGTTTGTTTTAAAAACCAATTAAAAAAAAAAGAATACATTCTTGCTTTGTTCCAGTTTCGGTAATTAATGAGTTAGTCTTTGCCCTTGGGGATCATATTTAATACTCAGGTTGGTATTTCTATAATGTTTATATATTAATCAAAGTAATTATTTGCCTCTGTTGGTAGATGGCAGCTGCTTCTTCCACAATAGTTCTCTTTGATATATTTAAGATCTAGAAAAACTGTGTGAACCTTTGGATACATGTTTCATGTCCAATACGTATTTCTCTTCTTGGTACAGTAATATTACCATTTGATCAAATGTCTACCGACCTAAATCCAGCCTGTCTTTAGCTAGGATATTGTTATCTCAATTCAGTCAAAAACCTTCTCAAATACATGTTTAGCAGATTTTGCAGATTATATCCAAATGTCTGATTGGACAACAATTGAATTACTTTTCCTTTTGTCCTTTTTTATAAATTGGAATAAGAAGGGCTCGGCCCCATTTTTAGAAGGCTTTGTGCCAATAAATAAGAAAAATGCCAGGAGGACTGAGGCCAACCCATAAATGATATTTTTTAAAGACATCAATACTAATAAGATATTTATGAGGGACTTTACTAAGCTTAGGTTGCTCAATTTGATGTTTTATTTCTTGCACAGAAGATTGTTATCATATTTCCACAGAATGTTGTACATAAAATATAAGGTAAAATTTGTGGCCTTGCTATTATCTTCTAGGAATAAAGAATAAGCAAAATTATAATCAACAAAAACTCCAGTTCACAAAAACAAACATATAAACAACAAACATTTTAAATGAATAATAAAGTGCATATTTTTCAAAATCAATGTTCTAATCACTAGTTTGCTGTTTGTTCCAAAAATAAGTATTTTAAGTCCTAAAATTAGTATTTAAAACTTCTTTCACTAAGACCTGAATGAAATTTACCGAGTGTAACAAACTTACTGCTTTGAAGATTCTTAATACTTGAAAAACAGTTAACAAGCTACTAAAATTGATTAAGAAAGGAAATATATGAACCTGGTGTTCATAAAGATGCTGATCACAGTTAGGGCTAAAACATTTCTTTATCTTCCAAAATTTTTAACCCACTGGATTCAGACACTCATGAGCAATCCCAATCCTGAAGAGCTGATTATATCTGATTCTTTGTTCTGTCATGGTCTAGTTCTCTCTCTCTCTCTCTCTCTCTCTCTCTCTCTCTCTCTCTCTCTCTCTCTCTCTCTCTCTCTC
>BLBF01000017.1:52362064-52387299 GCA_015471245.1 Laticauda colubrina | reverse complement strand
CTCTCTCTCTCTCTCTCTCTCTCTCTCTCTCTCTCTCTCTCTCTCTCCACACACACACACATACACACACACTAAGAGTTTGGAATAAATATAAAACAAGGCTATCTATGAAATTGCTCTTTTGGGTGTCACCACAAGAAGCTTTTTTTTATAGAAAAGAAATAGTGGCAAAGCCCGAGTGGCTGATGTATGGTAAAAATTTAACTTTCAACTCCGGTGACCCAATAATAAAGCTGAGGGAAGAACTTGACTCAGAAGATTATGTATGCCATTGGTTTGCCAAGAAAGGCTTAAATTGGATAAAAGCAGTCATGGATTGGAATTAATTAAAAATGAATTGGAAATTTCATTATGTGGCAATGATGAACATATTATTTCTAAAATCTATAAAATGTTATTGAAATTGAATTTGACAAATGAACATGTAAAACATTGTATGATTCAGTGGGCAAGGAACTTTGCATATAATGTGATGCTTGAGCAATGGGAAAATATGTGGACGAAGGGTTTAAAATTCACATTAAATTACAATCTAAGAGAAATAAGATATTGTACCATTGGTATTTAACACCAGATAAGTTATCTAAGATGTAGAAAGGCAGGTGAAATGAATGCTGGAACTGTAAAAGTAAAGAGGGGACTTTTTATCATCTATGGTGGACATGCGATAAAGCAAAAAAAAATTGGAGTATGATTCATATTTTAATACAAAAAAAATGAAAATGGAGATAAAAATGAACCCAGAGCTTTCCTTTTGGGTTTAATGGAAAAAGAAGTCAAGAAAAATTTTGGAATGTTGTTATTATATATGTTGACAGCAGCAAGACTATTGTAGGCACAAAAATGGAAGGATACTTCGATTCCTAGTATGGACATATGGTTGCAAAAATTGACGGAATTGGCTGAAATGGCAAAACTGACCACTTTGATAAAATAAAATAATTGTGTTCTTTTTATGTACTTTTTATGAACTTTTGTTTCCACATGGAAACCACTTCTGAACTTCATGCTTGAAATACTGAAGTTTGCAAAAGATACAACAGTGATTGGTCTCATTCGAGACAATGATGAATCTGCATACAGACAGGAGGTTGTAAAACTTGCCTCGTGATGTAACTGGAACAATCTGGAACTGAATACACTCAAAACCGTAGAAATGGTGATAGACTTTAGGAGAAACCCTCCCATACTACCACCTCTTACAATACTAGACAACACCATATCATCAGTAGATATCTTCACATTTCTAGGTTGTACTATATCACATGACCTAAAATGGACACCTAACATCAAAAACATCATCAAAAAAGCACAACAAAGACTGTTCTTTCTGCGCCAACTCATAAAGCTCAAACTACCCAAGGAGCTGCTGATACAGTTCTACAGAGGAATCATTGAGTCTATCATCTGCACCTCTATAACTATCTGGTTTGGTTCTGCAACCCAACAGGACAGACACAGACTTCAGAGAGTAATTAGGACTGCAGAAAAAACAATTACTACCAACCTGCCTTCAATTGAGGACCTGTATACTGCACAAGTCAAAAAGAGGGCTGTGAAAATATTTACAGACCCCTCATATCCTGGACATAAACTGTTTCAACTCCTACCCTCAAAATGACACGATAGAGCATTGCAAACCAGTACAACTAGACACAAGGACAGTGTCAGTGTTCCAGCAAACCTCCATTCCAATCAGTAACTCCGAGACAGATGTCATCTCAAAAGTGCTTTATTAGAATAGAACCTGGCACATCTGTAGAATCTCGAAACAAAAAGTTTCCCAGACTTCCCACAATGTCCCAAACTACAAACCATCCCCTTTTACCTCAACTTCACATAACATAAACCAATCCCAAAATAAGTTCCTTTTTGTTCCTGTGCCACATTCCATGACCTTGAACTAACAAAAGGATTCTATTTGGTCTACTTAGAGCTACTCAGTTAAAATCACCCCCCTCTCACTTTCTCAAGCTATGTGGCAGCATTGAATAAGGTTTCCAAAGCTGAGTTTTTCCGAACACCATCACTCTGCGAAACAAATAATTCCCTTAACACTATCCAACTATTTACAAAGGCTGCACTACTATTACTAGTAATTTCTCATCACTCCTTATCACCCATCCCCTCCCACTTGTGACTGTATGACTGTAACTTTGTTGCTTGTATCCTTAAGATTCATATTGACTGTTTCTTAGTATGATTTGATTGTAACTTATGACTATTATTTAGTGTTGTACCTGATGATTCTTGACTCTTGACAAATGTATCTTTTCTTTTATGTACACTGAGAGCATTTGCACCAAGACAAATTCCTTGTGTGTCCAATCACACTTGGCCAATAAAGAATTCTATTCTATTCTATTCTATTCTATTCTATTCTATTCTATTCTATTCTATTCTATTCTATTCTATTGATGTGGAGAAGAATGAAACTTTGACTTTGGGATTTACTGACAAGAAATGGCTTGTTTATACTATCAGGAAAAAGCAAAAAGTTGTGATTTGATGTTAATGCCTTATTTTATTGTAACAGAGAGATTTAAAAGTCAACGCTTCTTTTTCTTTCTTTCTTATCTTTCCTCACTCCTCCCTCCCCTTCCCCCCCCAGCTTTCCTATTTACTTTGTATTTTGTATTTTATATTACTCTATAACTCAATAAAAATATTAACTCATTGTATATATTCAAAAGAGCAGAGAAAATAAAAAAACATAGGTGGTAAAATTTACATATTTGTTTCAGCATGCAAAGATGGTAGTCCTTGAACGATGTGTCACTGTGCAGTGTCCTACATTTGAAATTACTGCAATTTGCTTTAGATACTACTTTTTTAATGTATTTCATTGGATCCCTTAATGTTCTCCATCATGTAATTTCACAAAATAATGAAGGCTATTATAAAATATTTGAAACCTACACAATCAAAGATGTATTCAAAATATATCACTAAGGAAAAAGAAATAAAAAAGGAAGCAAAATATAGCAGATATTAGGATTTTAATGGATATAATTATTGGATAGAATAAATATGTTAATAAGATTAACATATCCTTTGACAGAACTGAGATATGTAAATTATATTGCCAAATCCAAGAGAAATAAAATATGTGTTTGGAATATAAATGCCATTTGATATTGCTTTATCAATTTTAAATAATTAGATAAACATATACTTGTTCACCGTAACATATCTAACTTTGAACAATGTTTCCTTGCCTCATTATAATCAAATCCCATCTAAAATTATTTATACTTTCTACAATTGTATAAGAATGATTTTATGTAGGTCCAAAAGTTAATTAGGTTCAAAATTATGGATGTAGATTAAGAAATAATCAGTAGTCTGATGCCTATAAAAGTCTTACAAAATAATCAACACCAAGTTCCAACATTATAGAATAATTACACATTTTCATTGAAGTCCTTAATCACATATTATAATATAAATTTATTAGGTGAAGCTTTTTATAATTGACATCTCTTGAGACCTTTATGTCATGGCTTTCCCCCCCAAAAATGATTATTTTTAACCATATGAAATAAATCCAGGTGAACTTATGATAAAAATGTTATACCAGCTTTATGAGCATATTTTGCTGGGAAAATGTTATGTAATTATATAATGATCACATTATGCATTGTAGTATTTTTTAAATTGCTTTTTTAATGTTATTGTCTGGTTCATGCTTTATAAAATTATTTCCAAAATAACATTCTCTCTATCAAAATCTGCTTGCTCAAGCAATTACAATGATTTGAAGCCTTCTCCTCCAAAAAATGAACAAAAAAGCTTCAAATGGTATTTTTGCTTTTGCAATTATTATCACTTCTTAGTTTGCCAACAAACTATTATTATTATTTAGAGTTGTGCAGTTTTTGTAGTAGAGTTGGTGTTATTGCAGGAAGCTGCAATTTCTTAATGTATTTTATAAAATTCTTGGATATGGTACCAAGTGTCCCGATGACAATGGGTATCACTGTTACATCTTTCATTCATAATTGCATAGTTTCGATGGCCAGGTTATGATATTTCATGATTTTTTTCCAATTCTTTTTCTTTGACTCTAGCATCTCCTGCTACAGTGATATCAATAAATTGCATGCTTCGGCCCTTGACAACTGTTATATCTGGTGTGCTGTATTCCAAATGGTGATCCATCTATATTTGACAATAAGAGATCTTCACTGTCTCATTTTCAACAACTTTTTCTATTTTATGTTGCCATGACTTTTCAGATACAGGTAGGTGTTGTTGTTGTTGTTGTTGTTGTTATTATTATTGTTGTTGTTAATTGTATGATGAAAACATGACAGAAGGGAAATAAACATATATACATAAGCTATGTAATTATAAGTAAAACATCTATGGATAAAAAGAGAATTAGTGATTATCTTTTCAGGGTATTAGGAGACCTGTGAAAATTCCAACATGGACCAATAAGGAATTATTTGTATATGTCAGTAGGTCGAAATAAATCAGTAAATGAGTGTCCCTAATTGGACAGAATAAAAGCACATAAGTTCTCACAGTAAAAAAACTTGAGTGGAACTACTTTTAAAAATACTGAATTATGACACCATATAAAAGTAAACCACATTTTTACTTTGTATAGCTTACTTAACTAAGCATGCATTCATTCATTCATTCATTCATTCATTCATTCATTCATTCATTTACTTATTCATTTATTTATTTGATTTATATTTCCGCCTATTAGCCCATGGCAACTCAAGGCAGCTTAAACAATGTAAAATCATATTTAAAACAAAAAATAAAACCAAAAACAATAAGAACTAACAAAAAGAATCAAATAAATTAGTAAAGTACAATAGAACAAAATTTGGGAAAACAAAAACAAAATAAAACAAAACAAAAACAAAAACCAACTCCCACCCCCCACCTCCCCCAACGACAGCAGTTCACACTAGCCATCTGATGGGTTCCATACTTCTCTGGGTTCCTCAGGCCCGCTGGCAAAACCAGGCCTTCAGTGCCTTTCGGAATAGTATGAACGAGGGGTCATTCTAATATCTGGGGGAATGATGTTCCAGAGAGATGGAGCCACCACTGAGAAGGCCCTTCTTCTAGGTCCCACCAGGTGTATCTCCCTCAGGGGTGGGACCCACAGCATTCCCTGCCTCCTCGCTCTAATGGTTGGGTAGATGTTATTGGCAATTGATTATTCCTCAGATAACCTGGACCCAAGCCATGAAGGGCTTTAAAGGTGACAACCAGCACCTTGAATTGCACCCAGAAGCAAATTGGCAGCTGATGCATCTCCTGCAGGAGAGGTGATACATGTGCACACCGGGGTCTGCATAAAACCATGCAGGCCACTGCATTTTGCACCAACTGGAGCTTTTGGATGCTCTTCAAGGGAAGCCCCATGTAGAGCGTATTGCAATAATCAAGTCAGGAAGTGACCAGTGCGTGAGTGACTGTGAGTCGGGACCGCTGATTCAGGAAAGGGCGTAACTGGTGTACAACCCACAGTTGCGCAAAAGCCCTCCTGGCCACAACCACCACCTGCTCTTTTAACAAGAGTCATGAGTCCAGGAAAAACCCCAGATTATGCACAGGGTCTGCTTGGGGTAGTGCCACCTCATCCAAGACTAAAGGTGGTAATTCTCCCTGAACCAATGAACCCCAGACCCAGAGTCACTCAGTCTTGCATGGGTTTAGTTTCAACCTGTTGCTCCCCATCCAGCCCCTAATAGCCTCCAGGCATTGCGAGAGGGAGGACACAGCAACACTTAACTCTACCACCTCTGCACACCCTGTTTTATTCGAAGTATAGAACTCTATTATTTATACAGAATTTGCACCTAATTGGTACTCTTTTCCAAAATGGAACATCTGTTCAAATAAAAGGATCCACAGTGGAAAATATTATAAAATAATTAAACAGAATGACCAATACAAGCCTTAACAGCATGCAATAAATCAGAGTTGGATAGAATTTTCTTAGGAAGCATAACAACTAAAACCCTTAAATTGTTACCTCATACAGAAATTATTATCTTGCCTGCTAAGAATGGAACTCTACAATGGGAAAATCCCACCAAGAAGAAAGACATCTTCTTGCTCATCATTCTTTATGGCAAGACAAGAAAGACCAAGAGCACTAGCAACATCTGGAAACAATGGGATGAGCAATATATATGAATGGTTTTTAAAAATAAGTCTTAACCATTGTATTAGTTTCATTTTCTACTGATCATGATATTTACATAGTTTTGAACAACTACTACTTGTATAATAATTTTGAATGAAAATTTATGGATTGCATCTAATTGTGCAAGATCATCATTAGCATTATAGACTAAGATTTTAAATCTATTTTTATAAAAATATGAATATTATTCTCATAAGAAAATTTTAGTTCAAGCTGTATGTGATAGTGGTGAATTTTTCCATCATTTAAAATGTTGGAGCAGGTCAGTACATTATAGGTAAATTGAAGAGCTTAAGTGTTCAAAAAGTATGCATTAGATAAGAAATCTACATATGACTGACCATTCATCTCCATTTTTATGCTTTCGTAGAAAAACATAAAATAAACAGATATGATAATACTGATCTTCAGGCATGGGGATGGCCAGTTGGTCTTTGCATATACATGCGTGCCAGAAACCGGAAGACCAGGCACACTGGAAACTGGCAGATCATTTGCTTGGTGCCAAAAAGATTTGCCAACACTGCCCTAGGAGATTGTGCAATGTAATGAATTCTGTATCTTCTGCTAATGGGTTAATCCTGTTATGTCCTGAAGGTTCATAATCCTTAATCCTGTTCTTAATCCTATTACCTTGAAGCTGGAGGTATTTTGTTTTGCAGATAGGCTGGCCCAATCTTTCTTAATGGGCACAAAATATCTGCTGGGGCTATTAAAAAAGAGTGAGTCTGCTTCCTGCCTAAAAAAACACGTTTCTTCATTTCTCATTTCGGGAAATATAATATTCTGCCTTTTTAAATATTTCTCAAAATATTTTATTCCTTTTGGAGGGCTTTCCACAGTATCAAATTGAAAAAGTATCAAAGCATTTGAAGCCCACCTAAATGTGAAAATTGAGAAAACTGAAGTAAAGGTAATCAAAAGTAGGATAATCTGAAATCTGACCCAAGGCTTTTTGACGTACATAATTTAGAAACAATTATCCCACATTTTTTATTTTATTGGTTCTCATATTACTAATAAGTGATAAACTGCTAATGAGAGAACTTTAACTTCAGGATATCTGAACCTATGTACCTTGTCATGATGTAAAAATATAATTATTTGATCCACAGGCTATCTTAATAAAAGTTGTTATTAAATATAATAAATAATTCTAAGTAATAATAAGGTACTTTATATTTACTCTCTCTGAAAACCTGTCAAATTAGAGTATAATTCTGCTTTTATTTCAAGATGGAGATTGCATTTTATAGGCTGTGAATGCTTCAAAATGGGGAACTCATTTGCATATAGACAGAGAAGAATATTAGCAAATTATAATAACTAATGAAAGTGTAAACCCTTTTTGAAGTTGCTACAGGCAAACGACTAATACAATTAAATTCTAATGTAAAATTGCTGCACCACATACTTTAAAGAATAGTGGATGAAGCTATAGCCTATTAAAACAGTGAATTCAAAATTAATCAGTTACAATAAAATTGACCAACATTAGTGTCTTAGTGCAGCAGCTTCTATTTTTTCTCCAGTTTATGTTGAAAACTAAGATATAATTTCTGAATCTTAGGGAAATTGAACAGGGCTCTTCCATGTATTTTCTTGCTTAAATCATGTTGAACAGGGCTCTTGAAATGAATAGGGCTCTTCTGCTTAAATCATATTAAATTGTTTTTGTTATAAATGATTCTGACTGGATGCTAAGGGGAAAATGTATGTATTTACAATGCTAATGGTGCAGTATATATTTCAGAATAGCCTTGCATAATGTTTAACAATTGGAAAATCACATTATGTGAAAAAGGAAAGTTAAAAACAGATACGCACAGCCTACACCTATAAAACACAGACCAGAGGTATAATTTCATCATGCTTCTCTTGTCTCATACATATTCATGTGTTGCATGTACATTTGTACTCTATTACCAAATTTTATATATGTATGCATGCCATACCCACATGAACACTAATTATTTCCAACTTATAAAGGCTAATTGTATATATTGTTTTATTCTGATATATATACTGTATTTTTTTGCACTATAAGATGTTCCAGACCATAAGATGTACCTAGCGTTTGGAAAACAAGAAAAAAAAAATCTGCCTCTGCCTCCCAGCAATTTGCCTCCTTGCAGCAAACAGCCTGGTCAGCTTCAGCACAGCCTCATTTCAAACAAGCAGCTGATTGGTGGTTGGATCGGCCTCCCGGAATACTACCAATCAGCTATACCAAGCTGTGGGGATAGCTGCTGCCCATTGCCACTGTTGTCACCCATCGCCATCTCTGCACGCTCTGTTTTCAGCCTTCACATGTCCTGTTTTGGCCTCCATATGCTCCATTTTTGGCCTCTGCTTGTCCCATATTCAGCCTGTTATAGGTGGAGGGGATTGCCACCATCGCCTATCGCCACTGATTGCTAGCGCTGCCATTTGCTGGTATTGCTGCTGTTGGTGCTTCTCCTGCTGCTGTTGCTGCTGCTGGTGTTGCTGGTGCTTCTCCTGCTGGTGCTGCTGGTGCTTGTGCTGCTGGTGCTGCTGGTGCTGCTGGTGCTTCTCCTGCTGGTGCTGCTGGTGCTACTGGTGCTGCTGCTGTGGTGGACCAAGGCCCTCAAAGTCCTGCTGCTCAAGCCCCTGAAGGCCCTGCTGCTCAAGCCCCTGCCAGAGGGAGGAAGAGGGAAGGGAAGGAGAAGGGAGAGAGGAAACAGTACACCCTTTCCGAGGACCATGAGGAGGAGGTGCTGGAATGGCAGAGGAAGAACGAGTACCTGTGGAGAAAGGGCCACAGACTCTATCGTGACACCAAGAGGAAGAAGGCAGCTTGGAGAGACAAGATAGAGAGCCTGGGCGATACTTCAGAACTACTCCTGGGATGGTGGAAGCACATGCACACCTGGTATGGCAAACTACACCTCAAGAAATCTGGCCAGGCCGCTGTCAAGCTCACTGACCGGGAGATGTATGTCATAGCCAAGTGCAGCTTCCTGGAGGGTGAGATCCGCCACCGAGGAGCAGCCCCTCTGTCAACTCTCTCCCTCAGACAGCCCACAGACAGCCACTCCTCTTCCAGCCAGGAGACAGCTACCATGTCCAGGCATATGTCTTTGGAGGGCCCCAATGTAGAGACCCCCCCGACAGCTGCACTCCCCATGCCAGAAGACGTGGAGGATCCCCTGTCTCAGATATAGCAAGAAGAAGCAGCAGCCAGAGACCAACCCACACCAACACCCAGCTCCACCTCCACAGAAAGCAGGCAGAGAGGCAGACTGGAGGGCCAGAGCCACACTGTCCTGCTTCAGATCAGAGACACCATCAGAACCAGCACAGATCTTCTCTCTCAACTGGTCCAGAGTGATATAACATACTTCACATACTTGGTTCATTTTTTTAACTTAATAAAGTGTTGGTGGAAACTTTTAAAAAATGGTTAAGCCTTTGCATGCTTGTGGGATGGGTAAGGATAGTTGTGGGATGGGTAAGGATAGTTGTGGGATAGGTAAGGATAGCTGTGGGATAGGTAAGGATAGTTGTGGGAAGGGAAAGGATAGTTGTGGGATAGGTAAGGATAGCTGTGGGAGAGATAAACCTGCAGTGCAAGCATAGTGGGACTGTATGGTCCACCCTCCCAGCTGCCACACATATGGCCCTTTTTTATCAATAAAAATTTGTTCATTGATCAACACATTTCAAAATAAACAAAGCTCTTTATTAATGCCCTTTTCATTGTAGGACCACACAACATACATGGCACAATCTCATCAGTGTGATGAGACAGGCTCAAGGAAGCATTCATTAACCATCTATCATCCTGTCTTGCCACTCCACTGCTCCAGCTGGGGAGTTGCACCAGTGTCTCAGTAGGTTGCGCTGCTTCTTCCCTTCACGTGAAGCTCTGTTGGGGCCTTGTACATCCACAGTGTCTATCAGGTTTTGTCCTTGCCTCCATTCACCAGGATCCATGTCCCCATTCCCTTGTTGACAGGCCACAAGCCTGTTCTGCAACACTGGGTAGTGGGTGCGCATGAGATTGTGCAGGATGCAGCAAGCTTCCACGATGCTCCCACAGTCCCTGGGTGATGCTGCATGGTGGTGAGCAGTACCTGGAATCTGTTGGCCAGGATGCCAAAGGCGTTCTCTACCACCTGTCTTGCCCTGGACAGCCTGAAGTTGAAGATCCTCTCTTCACGGGTGAGGTATCTTGAAGTCTAGGGCTTCATGCCATAGGTTCTGAGGGAGAAGGCATCATCACCCACAATGAAGTAGGGAACATCTTGTGTGTCATTGGGTAGGGGGTCAGGATCTGGAAAACCCATGATGAGGTTGCGTTCCAGCCCATCCTTGAGTTCACTGGCATTGTATACCTGGCTATCTGAAGCTGACCCGTTGCCTGAAGCATCGATGTACATGAACTTGTAGTCAGCATCAACCATGGCGAAGAGGATGATACTGAAGAAGCCCTCATAGTTGTAATAAGTGGACCCTGAGTTGGCTGGAGCTTTACAGGCCATGTGCTTCCCATCTATGGCTCCAACGGTGTGCGGAAAGTTCCACCTTTGATTCCACTGTTCTGCAACTTTCCTCCAGCCTTCTTCAGTGGTGGGACACTGGAGGAGTTCCTTCATGTATACTTCGATGATGGCCTGCACCACTTCTCTGACCACTTTGCTGATGCTGTTGTGTGGCACCCTCCAGGCATACTGCATGTTTCTGTACAGGTGGCGCAGAGGCCAGGTGGCACAGAATCAGTGCCACCTTCAGTCCAGGGTCCAGGTTGGGACGGAAATTGGTGCTTGGCTTGGTCAACCTGGGTCTCAGATGCTCTACAATTTCATCAAACATGGCTGGTGGCATCCTCATGAAGTGCTGGAATGCACGAGGGTCTTCATTACTCAGCTCCATCATCAGCTTGTCATACAGTCCAAACTCCACTCTTCTCCCGAGCCATTGTCGGACCCACACAGCTCTTGGACATCTCCTTCTCCTTGCGTAGAAAAAGTGAAACAGTCTGAACAGGGCTTGGTTCTGGTGTTGAATGATCGCAGCTACCATAAGGACTGTGTTATGATCCATGGTGGAGATCAGTGGATGATGTGGAAGAGCAAGACCAAGGGTGAAGAGATCTGTACACCACGGCTGCTGGACTCATACTGAGATCTAGGTGATTTCCTCCCCCTTTTTATAGGAAATATTGGTTTTCCATGAGGTGTCCTTCCACATACTCTAGGCATACTCCAGACATCCTAAATATCTGAGATACATCCCATATACAAATGTTTTGTCCATTTTAATGCTTTATATACGAGATGCATCCGCTTACATCCTTTCTATTTCCGTGCTACTAAAGCTGTGTGGAGGTTCCGTGTACCTTTCGCTTCCTCCCTGTTTCCATTTTCAGCTGCAACGGATATGAGTTGCGAGGATGTCCAGAGGATGCTGAGAGGATACAGCAGACGTTTAACGGATGACAACAGACATAGAACGTTTGTTGCCCGTATGTGTTGCGGATGTACCTCGTACGTGGTGGAAAATTCATCTGCTCAAAAAGTTTTGTGCAGCTCAAAACTTCTTGCTTGGATGAAATCTCAGTGGACGGATGCTCGACGGATAGAGCATATGAAACACGTATGAAATGGGTACACAACGGATGCATTGCGTTTTCCAACGGATGGCAAGCTTTTTTGTCCATTTTACATCCTCTTTGCATCTGTTGGTGCAGTGGGACATGGGCTTAAGAAGTAACAGAAGAGCAACCAGGATGATTAGTGGACTGGAGACTAAAACATATGAAGAATGGTTACAGGAACTGGGCATGGCTAGTCAAGTGAAGAGAAGGACCAGGGAGACATGATAGCAGTGTTACAGTATTTGAGGGGCTGCCACAGAGAGTAAAGGGTCAAGTTATTTTCTAAAGCACCCAAAGGCTCTGCCACAGAGAGCAAGGGGTCAAGCTATTTTCCAAAGCATCCGAAGGCTGGACAAGGAATAATGGATGGAGATTGAATTGCCATTTGTCAGAAATGTTGTAGATTCTCCTGCTTGGGTGGGGGAGGTTGGACTAAATGACCTACAAGTTTCCTTCCAACTCTGTTAATCTGTTAAAGAACTCCTCATTCAAAGAATAATACTACCACTAGAACAAACCCATGTGATATCCTCCAGGCTGCCATAACAGCAAGGAGGGCATGGATTTAAAGAACAAGTTGCTGAGATGATACTCCTAAGGATCCTATCCACTTCATCACACCAAACAGGTTCAAATCTTTTCCAAATAACTGGATAAGGATTTTCTTTGGAACTGCAACAAGATCATCTAAGAGCCAATTTGAACAACTTTATATGACAGATAACTTCTATGCATCCCTGCAATGATTCTCTGAACTCCCTCTGCCTAAGAGGGCACATGTCATCAAAAGAGGGCTACAGGATGGCTATCCTCTGGCTGTCCTCTGATGCAATAAAGACAGAGAAGTATTGATGCTTCATCACCCTTTCCACAAGGTATGCCTTGATAGTGATACTAACCCATGTTCCAGTTTGTCCCCTGCATAAAATCCGTTATTCTCTAGATCAGGAGTGTCAAACTCAATTTCATTGAGGGCTACATCAGGGTTGCAATTGACCTCAGGGACCAGGGTGGGTGTGGCCAAGGCATGGCCAGCTTGATGTCACTCATGTAGGGGGCTCCTGTGATGATGACCCGAGCACTCTGCCAGCAAAAATGGGCTCCTGGTCTCAGTTTTTGGTTGTAACCACCTCCTGCAATCCTTTCCCAGTGAAAATGGCTTCCCAAGCTCCATTTTCACTGGGAAAGGCATCACACGCCAGCCCTTCGCTGTTTCCAAATGTCTTTGTGGGCCAGAGCTAAGCACTCCGCAGGCCAGATCCAGGTCCCGGGCCTTGAGTTTGATACTCCTACTCTAGATGTATCTTTTTGTTTCATCTGTCTTAACTCCTCCAAGAACCATGGGGAGTGCTGGTATCCACAAAAAGGGAAAGTTTGCATAGCCTCAGATGCTCACTTATTCCAAGCAGTGGCCAAGGTGTCAGATTGTGGGAATAAAACTTTGACTTCAGTATTGTGTAATGATTAGTCTAAGACCTTATACATACATGTCTGCCTAAGGGTCACTGAGATAAGCAAGGAAATTAAAAACAAACACCAGAAACAATTAAGCAGCTCAGACAATTGTAAACAGTTTTGTGTGCTATATCTAATTATTGTAATCCACAATGTGTATGCTTACTATGTACGAATTTCTCAATAAAAGGGGGCACTAGAATTTGCTCTAGACTCCCATCCCGAGTACACCAGCCTCTGTGTCTCATTCTTTCTTTCCATGGGAGTCCACCACAAGTGGTGACCCCGACGTGATCCACTGCAGGTGGTGCGTGTCCAGACCTCAGTGTTTCCTCACCTGGAATAGGTAAAGTATGTACTTAACTATTGCTGGACAATAGGATTATTCAGGGAGCATGGGGGAAAACTCTCTCAACCACAGGAACGGCATGTTAGTGAGTTGCAGAAGTTAGCAAGGACAAACAACTTTATCTTTAAACCCTCCGCGGGGGAGCAAATAGTTCTTTCAAAAGATAATGTGAGAGAGCTGCTGCAAGAGATCTGGCGGCAATGTCCCTGGTATCCAGAGAAAGGCTCTTTAAAGTTAGACACATGGAGGAGAATTGGAAATATCCTTCATGAAGAGCCACGGGCAACAGCTGAAATTTTGATATTTTGGAAAATTGTTATGACTGCTTTAGAGACCCAGCAACAACCTCTTTTAAAAACTTTAGTAGAACCTCTTCCTAATAAAGGAATTGTATTGCACCCTCCTTCTCCTAAACTGGAGTGTGCTTTATCATTTCCAACAGCACCTATTCCTGTGAATGATAAAATCCAATCAAAAATGGGAAAGGTTCAAGCCATGATGCATCAGGCTTTCAATGAGGGGAAGTTAGAGTCTGATGAGATTACCCAGATGAATTTGTTTCCAGTCAATAGGCAAGTGGATGCTCAAGGCAATCTGCAGACTGAATGGGTTCCGATTCCTTTAGCAATTCTTAGGGAAATTAAAAAAGCAGTAAAAGATTATGGTATTCAAAGTCCTTTTACAAAGGGGCTTCTGACAAGTTTGGCTACCTCACGCATGATTCCTAGTGACTGGAAAGATTTAATGAGAATGATATTGAGCTCTACTCAGTATGTGGTCTTTGACTCAGAATACCAAAGGGAGGCTGTCACTAGGGGAAGGAATTCGGGGGGGCTGTATACACCAGATCAAATCTATGGGGCAGGCTTGTTTGAATCCACTGCAGATCAAGCTGCTAATTTGCCTGATCACGTATTTCCAGTGGTTATGGCAGCTGTCCTTGGGGCATTGTCCCGCATTCAGGATGTGGGAACCCCAGCACGGTCTTTTTCTCAAATTAAGCAAACAGCATCTGAGTCTTACAATGATTTTGTGGAAAGGCTACAATTGGCTATTACCAGACAAATCTCTAATGAGGAAGCTGCAAAAGAACTTTTGCTGAAATTGGCAGTTGAAAATGCAAACGCTGACTGCAAGCGTATCTTGCAGCCCTTAGTGGCTAGAGGTGAGGTTACTCTGGCTGATCTGTTAAAAGCATGTGCAGTGGTGGGTTCTCAGGCTTACAACATGGAGACTTTGGCTATGGCATTGCAAAAAGGGATGAAACCTACAGGGAATTGTTTTAATTGTGGAAAGCCTGGCCATTTTAAAGCCCAGTGCCGTGCCCCTGGGGGGGGAATGGCATTTAACAAAAACAAAATTAAGGACGTCCGTCCAAAATCAGTCTGTCCAAAATGCAAAAAAGGGTTTCATTGGGCAAATCAATGTCGCTCTAATCAGAACCAAAATCCGGGAAACTAAATTTGGGGCGTGCAGCTAGCCCCGCTCCCAAGGCTGTCACAAAAGCATCACCTGCAATTACTGGGAGTGCAGGTTTGGGTTTAAAAATGTTGAACTCAATTAATGTGACCTTTCCTAATCAAGTGTATATTGAGGACACTCATTTGCATGGGCCACTGCCAGAAAAAACAGTGGGATTAGTACTTCCCATGTCTTCTGCATCAGAAAAAGGGTTTTTTGTTATTCCAGGAGTTATTGATCAATATTATAAAGGAGTTATTAAGATACAATTGTACACTGATATTACTGCATCATTAATGGCCGGTGACTCTATTGCCCAGTTATTATTGCTTCCATACATCCCTATAAATCCTTTAATTGGGATCCCACAAACTGGTGGTTTTGGGTCCACTGAAATGGCAAGTTCTCCAGTTGCTGCAGAATTGCTAGCGCTGACAAAAAATTTGACTACAGATCAACCAAAAATGACAATTGAAATTCAGGGAAAATCATTTTCTGGCCTTATAGATTCCAGAGCAGATGTCTCTGTGATACGCCAAAAGGAATGGCCAAATGAATGGGCGCTTGAGGACTCTCCGGCTGTTCGTGGAGTGGGTGGTATGCAGTTTGCAAGAAGTAGTGTACATTGGTTGAAGGCATTGCATAGAGAAACTGGTGAGACTGCAAGGATTCAACCTCTTGTGTTGCCCCTACATATAAACTTGTGGGGTAGAGATTTGCTGTCACAATTTCGCACAAAAATTGTTATTGGATAATGGAAAAATTACAATTGTTAACCTCTCAGCCAGTCTGGATTGACCAATGGCCACTTCCAAAAGAAAAGCTTACAGCTTTACATCAATTGGTAGCTGAGCAGCTACAATTAGGACACATTGAGCCTACTTCTAGTCCATATAATATCATTAAATGGTTGCATTTGCAGAATACTCCCAGAAAAACAGTTTCTACTATGGCTATGCTTTATAGTGAGTTAATCATCAAAGGCCGAAATCGCAGTATGCATTTATATGGCATAGATCTAGTTCAGTTATTTTTACCTATCTCCCTCACTCTGTGGGAAACTTGGTATAGTCAATCCATTGAATTGCAAATTGCTCTTGAAAATTGGCCAGGGAAGATTTCTTGCCACACCCCCAGTGACCCTCGTTTCCAGTTGCTTCGAAACGTATCTGTAAATTTTAATTCAGTTATTGCTAAGCAGCCAGTTGGAGGAGTGACCGTTTATGCAGACGGTGGTAAGACCTATGGCGCTTGTGCATGGAGACAGGAAGGGGTATGGAAAACAAAAATTACCCCTCCTCAGCAATCAGCACAAAGGGCTGAATTAGCTGCTGCTATTTTGGCCTTACAGGAATTTGCACAAGAACCACTAAATCTTATTGTGGACTCTCTTTATGTTTATCAATTGATACTTAACATTGAATTTGCTTATCTTTCTCCATCTGTTGATGCTAATCTTATGAGTTTGTTTCTAACTCTGCAAAACTGTCTTCATTCTCGCACACATTCTCTACATATTGCACACATTCGCAGCCACCAGCCACTTCCCGGGGAGCTGCAGGAAGGGAATGACGTGGCTGATGCAGCGGCCTCAGCCATGTCCTGTCTCTCGCTTTCTCCTGTTACTCCATGGGACTCACATAGCTATTTTCATCAAAATGCCAAAGCTCTTTGTAAACAATTTGGTCTCACTGCTGCAGAAGCTGCAGCTATTATTCAACAATGTCCTAGTTGCAGTGCTCAATCCACTGCTCTTCCTCAAGGAGTAAATCCTCGGGGGACATCTGCTTGTCAACTATGGCAGATGGATGTCACACAACACCCTTCCTTCAAACCATGGCACCATCTGCATGTCACCGTTGATACCTATTCAGGATTTATTATGGCAACACCTCAACGAGGAGAGGCTACAAAACATGTAGTCAACCATTGCCTCCGTACCTTCACACATGTGGGGCCACCAATGGAGATAAAAACCGATAATGGCCCTGCTTACATTAGCACCGCCTTTGCGGAATTTTGTCATTGATGGTCAATTATACATAAATTTGGCATTCCCTACAATTCCACTGGTCAGGCCATTGTGGAACGAGCTCATCAGACGCTAAAGCAAGCACTCCTTCACACAAAAACAAAAACGGGGGAAGTGGATGATTATGGCTTGCTTTACATACAAAACATTCTTAATATTACCTTATACACTTTAAATTTTTTAAACATGACAGGATCTCCCGCTGCTACGGCAGCCAGTAGGCATTTTACTTCCTCCCCTTCTGCAGGTACGCCAAGACCAAAAGTTCGGTATAAGAGACTACCAGATCCAACGTGGAAAGGACCTGTCCCTCTGATAACTTGGGGCCGAGGATACGCTGCTGTTGAAGATGAGGGGACAGTTGTTTGGGTTCCTGCTCGCTGTGTGCGTCCTTATCATCAGCCAAAGGGGCAAGGGGATGGATTTGGGGGAATGGAAAAGAAACACATTGATCCAGGACATGGGGAAGCTAGCAAACCTTCATAATAAAACTGATTGTTGGGTATGTATGCACATGCCAACTCACAAAACATCAGGGCTTCCAATGGTTGCAGTACCTTTGGCCGAAGGTGACTGGTATAAGGGACAATGCTATGGTTGTTCAGGGATGTGGTCTAACAGTTGGACTAAAAGTAACATAAATACATTGCATCTTGGAAGCCGAATCCAAGAGGTGGCGGGTATCTGCTGGACTCACAATGAGACAGTAGAGAATATGACTTACTTGGGAACATATCCATTTTGTAACAAAACAATTGTTATTAGCAATGGAAGTCAGGTTTATCCGGATGACATGAAAACTAAAAATCTCACTTACTTTGTACATAATATTTCTAAATTTGATATCATATCTTTGATCAATGAAAATGGGTGTCCAATTATCCCTGCCACATGTTGTCCCATCATGATAGAAAAGCAGCTGCCCAAATGTGCAAATGGGAAATACGCACCACCGCCCACTTATTTGGCTACGTTAATGGAATCTTTTGTACGATTAATCTATGCTGAACCAAATACGGTTGGTCATCTCCTGGGAGCAAATCTATGGTTGCTGTGTGGCCTATGATCGCATGCCAGCATGATGGAAAGGAGTCTGCACCTTTGGGAAAGTGATCCCATCTCATGTCATTTTAAAATCTTTGGGGACTGCTCATATCCGCAATGCGCGTTCCGCAACGGAAGTAAACTCTGTTTTGAATCATGACTACTGGACACAGATATCAAGGGGAGTTATTCCTCCTTTAGGAGTCATGATGAACTATAGAGATTTGCATCGTTTAAACAATTGGACAGTTACTATGTTTAAAGACACCATTAAAACGCTAAAGCTGCTTGAAGAAGAACAAGGAAAAATCCTTGACTTTGTCCTGCAAACCAGATATGCGGTGGACACTATTTTGGCTGCGCAAGGGGGAGTTTGCGCTGTGATTCATACACATTGTTGCATGTATATTTCTGATTATTCTCCAAACATTACAGCTACTATACAGCATATGGAACAAACCCTGAGTGAGAATCCATTACAATCGGAGGACGAGGGACTGGACGTGTGGTCTGCACTTTGGTCCTGGTTGCCAGATGGTTCATGGATTCGTCACCTAATTGTTGGAGTGATATTGCTTTTTATACTTTCTCTTTGTGTATGCTGTTGTATCCAATGTCTCCCTGGACTTTTAGGAATGTGTCAGGTGAAGCCTATGGAAGGAGAACTGTTGTTGCAGATGGCGAAAAGCTACCGAGGCATCCGCAATCATCAAAAAACTAAAACAGGGGAGATGTGGGAATAAAACTTTGACTTCAGTATTGGGTAATGATTAGTCTAAGACCTTATACATACATGTCTGCCTAAGGGTCACTGAGATAAGCAAGGAAATTAAAAACAAACACCAGAAACAATTAAGCAGCTCAGACAATTGTAAACAGTTTTGTGTGCTATATCTAATTATTGTAATCCACAATGTGTATGCTTACTATGTACGAATTTCTCAATAAAAGGGGGCACTAGAATTTGCTCTAGACTCCCATCCCGAGTACACCAGCCTCTGTGTCTCATTCTTTCTTTCCATGGGAGTCCACCACATCAGATGTACTGTGCAGCATATCAGCAGGAACAACTCCAGCTTCCTCTGAAATCTTTCATGGTCCATCAGACACTGAGTGCAGACCTATCTAATGAGGCTGACCTTGCTCACCAGAGAATCCCATAATAAATAGGGAATGATCTCACTATGACAAAGGTGACATCAAAAGTTTCCCCAATTTTGGATTGCACAGCCACTGCTCTGCTAGCAACACTAAATCCAATGTCTGACTATTGTGTCATGGTAAACTCTGGATGACCTGGAATAGGTCCTTGGCCATCATGGTGGATAATAATCGCTACACTTTCACCCATGCCCAGGGTCTCTGCTGATTCATATTGGGGAGTGGCTCTTGTAAAATAATGTAACCTATATGCAGAAAACCAGTGTCCGATGCAATTGTCTCTGTTCACAAACTTCAAACCACCTAAATTCACAGGAAAAAAGGAAAAGGGAAAAAAAGGTTAGGAAAAAAAGACAAAGACCTCACATTCATTCCTAAATGCTAAGACCTCCAGAACACTGTGTGAATGGCAATGTGCCAAATCAGAATGCAATGAAAAACTGAATTATTACCCCAGATGAAAGCACAATAGTCTTTAGGGTTACATTGGTGAGCCTTTATGCCTAACAAAAAGTTGAAACCATATTCAAAATATTATACAAAATTTCAACAACTAAGAGACGCCTAATAAAATAATATTCTTTAGAGATTTTCATCATATTCACTATCAAAGCACTAATTCTTTATATTAAACTATTAAGTGTTTAATAGTTTAAACTATTAACCCAATCACTCTTGGGTTATTCTGCTGCCAGTTGTTCAATCTTTGTAATGCAGGTTGTCATGCTTTTTATCACAATCAAATGTACGTTTGATGAAATATCAGACAGAAATATGACTGCCTCCAAAAGTATGGATGAAAAATAAAGGTGTCTTAAAAGACAGATGAAGTAATGCAGAATCTCTGTTGCTTATGCCTGAAGGTATGAGGACAGGAAAGGGAATACATTGCTAAACAGAAGTTAACAGGTTTCTTTTTTTTTTTCTTTTTTCAAAGATGCTATTTTTCAAAAAAGGTACACTTCTTAGAATATCACTTTTTTGAAAACTATATCTTTTTGTCATATTATTATGTAACATTATCAAAATAGATGCAGATAGATTGAATGTAACATTTGCAGGGAAGACTGATCAAGAATGGATTGCAAAGAAAGGGAAGGGATTTAATCAAATTCTTATGTTGTCATCCAAATATGCTCATCAGCTGAAAGGTCTTGAAAGAGTCATTTCTACTGATATACTTAAACTGACTAATGGTAATAAAGCATTTTACAAACACTAATCACAGTCCTAGACGATGGTTACTAGAAACATCCAGGACTGCACCAGCTTCCCGTACAGAATGTGATATAAACATATAGACTTCTGTAATCATATGTGGGAATGACCTTGGGAACTGCTCCCAAAAACACTATCCAGGGAATGGTCACATAAGAGACAGCTTAGTCTACAGCTGATATTGGGCAGGCGCTCAGGTGAAACCTGTCCTAATTTGTTTAGGATAAAGGACACGGGAAGAATTGTACTTTCACAATTGAAAGATTCTGTTAATATAGCCTTATGAGCAGTGGTGGGATTCTGCCAGTTTGCCTGAACTGGTAGTGATACTGTAATTCTGGCTGGCCCCTCCCACCCCACCCCACCCATCCCTACCCCACCTTATTACTCCTCATCTTATTTGCTCACCCGACATAGCTGCTGCTGCTCTTCGTCTGGCTCCCTGGCTTGCATCCTGCCTGGCACCCTGGGTGAGCCTGCAAGTTGCAAGGCCTAAATCCTGGCCTAGCTGCCTCCCACGTGGCCCAGCTAAGCTGCCTTGATCTACCTAGGTGAGTGACTGCAAGTGCCCCTGCAGTCCCCGAAGCCCAAATGGCTTCCCTATCTTCCCTGCTACATTTTGCATGGTCCCTGAGGTCCAGAGAGGGGCCGATAGAAATGCCTCCATTGTGATGTCTACACCATGCAGGATCGGGATGGAGGGAAACAAAAAGCCTACTTGGTCCATAGGTACTCACCAGCATGATAGCAAATCTCTCCAGGCACCGATTTTCCCAGCCTTCCATGTATAAAACTCCCCAAAAATTCTAAAGAATTAGAGTTCTAGGGTGGCCCTTCTTACTCTCATTAAAGCATTAATTGATCACTTCCTAGCTTGTCTACCATTTTCTATCATTTTTTGACTCTTCCTCCTAATTGTTCCTCCCTTCTCTATTATATTCCATTGTCTGTTTTTCCAGTTTTCTAATTTTACCCTATATCCTCTCAAAATATTATGTCTGTAATTTCATTCCCTGTTGCATTTCCCTTAGAATATTCTACCCTTGATTTATTGCATCAATCATTGTCATTTTAAGTTTTATTTCCTTTTTATTCTTTCTATTTTATTTTTATTTTATTTGTTGTTCTGTTTCTGGTTGTTCTTCCTGTTAGCTTCTCCTCTTCCTAGATCTCTTGTTTTCTTTCTGTTATTTGCGTCTCCATTTCCTGTTCTCCTGCTACACTCTGTATTTTGTCCAAAATGTCCTCTAATCTTCTATTCATAATGTCTTTTATAGCCTGTAGTTCCAACACAATTTCTTTGCACATTCCCCTCATCTTTGGTTTGTTTAGTCTATTTCTTCTGTCCAATTGTCCAACAATCTTTTATTCAAACCAGCATTGCTTTTCAAACTATAAATCCAACGTCCAAGAGTCTTTATGTCCTGAAGTTAATCAATTTTAAATAATCCAAGGGTGATACCTTCATCAATTTCTCCACCAATTTGATTTTGTATCATGGCTTTCTGGGGGATCTTTTAGTAATACAATTCCTTTAATTCTTTCTTTCTTTTAATTCTTTTAATTCTTTCTTTCAATTCTTCTTAAATCAGGTCCTTTCAAAACTGTCGGGATCTACAGTATTTTCTTTTGACAGCAGGTGGTGCTCTTAAATCAGTTTCCACTTTCCACCTTCCCCCCCCCATCTCTTTAGTCCTTTTATCATATTTTCCAATATGTTTCAAAAATTTAGATATATATTCCTTTTTGTAAATCAAATACAGCATTTTAAATAATGCCTATCCATAGTAAAATCCTGTCCAATCACAAAATTCATTTTTCTATTTATTCTTTTAAAAAATGCTTTTTTGTTCCTTCATTTTACTTTCCTTCTATTATTCAATTTTTAAGATTAAGTTATTTAGTATTTTGGTATACATAAAAGAAAAGATACATTCATCAAGAGTCAAGAATCATAACATACAACACTTAGTGATAGTCATAGGGTACAATCAACAATGAAATCATACTAGGAAACAGTCAATATAAATCATAAGGATACAAGCAATATAAATCATAAGGATACTCTAGCAACAAAGCTAGAGTCCTACAATCACAAGTGGGAGGGGATGGGTGATAATAAGTGATGAGAAGAATAACAGTAATAGTAGTGTACACTTTGTAAATAATTGAACAGTGTTGAGGGAATTATTTGTTTAGCAGAGTGATGGCTTTCGGGGAAAAATTGTTCTTGTGTCCAGTTGTTCTGGTGTGCAATGTTCTATGGCGTCATTTTGAGGGAAGGAGTTGAAACAGTTTATGTCCAGGATGTGAGGGGTCTGTAAATATTTTCACAGCCCTCTTTTTGACTCATGCAATATACAAGTCCTCAATTGAAGACAGGTTGCTAGTAATTGTTTTTTCTGTAGTCCTAATTACTCTCTGAAGTCTGTGCCTGTCCTGTTGGGTTGCAGAACCAAACCAGACAGTTATAGAGGTGCAGATGATAGACTCATTGATTCCTCTGTAGAACTGTATCAGCAGCTTCTTGGGTAGTTTGAGCTTTCTGAGTTGGCGCAGAAAGAACAGTCTTTGTTGTGCTTTTTTGATGATGTTTTTGATGTTAGGTGTCCATTTTAGGTCATATGATATAGTAGAACCTAGAAAGTTGAAAGTCTCTACTGTTGATATGGTGTTGTCTAGTATTGTAAGAAGTAGTGTGGGAGGGTTTCTTCTAAAGTCTATCACCATTTCTACAGTTTTGTGTGTGTTCAGTTCCACATTGTTCCGGTTACACTTCAAGACAAGTTGTATAATGACGGATTCGTCATCTCGAATGAGACCAATCACTGTTGTGTCATCAGCAAACTTCAGTATTTTAACAGATGGATCGTTTGAGATGTAGTCGTTGGTACATAGGGAGAAAAGAAGTGGAGAAAGCACACAGCCTTGGGGGAGCCCTGTGCTGATTGAACAGGTATCGTATGTGATTCTGCCTGGCTTCACCTGCTGCTTCCTGTCTGTTAGGAAGCTTATGATCCACTTACAAGTGTGTTCAGGTACCACTAGTTGGTTTAATTTACTTAGAAGAGTATCTGTAATAATTGAATCTGAACTGAAGTCTACAAAGAGGACCCTTGCATAGGTATTTGGAGATTCATGGTTTTGTAGGATGTAATGCAGAGCCATGTTAACAGCATCATCTGTCGATCCATTTGCTTGGTATGCAAACTGCATGGGATCTAATAGCAGATCTGTGATGGTTTTCAGGTGGGATAGCACAAGCTGTTTTTGAATCTGACAAGAATTCGATACACTTGTCCATTGAATGCTTTTGACTATGTTATAGTTTCTGGGCATCATTAGCTGTTCATTTGATTTTTTTTGGGGGGGGGGTAGCAAAGATTATTTTTTGTCCTTATTTTTTCCTATTTCTCTGGCTTTGATACAACACTACCTTTTTTCTTTTAGAGACATGGCACTACACATCTGGAATCATTTCCTCTTTCCTGCATCATTTGAAAATGTGACAACTTTTAAAAGATTTATATAACATTTGTGTTTCGTAGGTGGTTCAATTTTTGGCATATTTCATCCTAATCTCATTAATTTTGACACCTGATGAATTAATCCTTGTTTTACTTTAATTACATGTTTACATACTTGATCATATCATTGGATATTTTAAATATGCATGGATGTTATATCTAATTGCTTAGATGAGAATATTTAGACAGTGGTTTGGCTGTTATGAATTTTGTTACATGGAGTATTATTTTTCTGATATTATTGCAGCTTGGTAAAGGCATTTTATGCTTAGGTTTATTTTGAGCATACACCTTGGGACAGTTTGAACAACCTTATTTCTTCAAGTTCCACTCAAATCAGTTAAATGATTTGTAATGAAAGTTCTTGATCATTACCTGAAATATTTTGTTTTGGCAGAAGGAACGAAGGAAGGTAGGGAGGGAAGGCTGGCTGGCTAGACATTAGATAAGTTTTCTTTGGATATTGATTCATTTTTATTTCCTAAACTATTTGTTTTAATCCTCTTCAACATGGTCAACATGAGAAAAGTGGCTCTGAAGGTCACATTCACTTTGATGCTGATTTCAAGTAACTCCCCTTTATGCAACAATTAAGCCCATGATTCAAGCTGTTAAATTCAACAATTCAACAGCTGGTGAAGATGGTTTTGTATATATTTTACACCCAAATCAGTTATAGCAAAAGCAAATACACAAGGTAACAAGCTCTAGTTAAACTAAAAATTGCAATCACCTTCTTGAGACACTCATTTTGTTTTTGTTTTTGGCAATTGCTTCTCTTGAAAGAAAGAAAGAAAAAACTAGGAACAAATGAAGCCTGACAGAACTGTGTTATCTCTCTCCCTCCCTCCCTCTCTCTCTCTCTCTCTCCCTCCCTCCCTCCCTCCTTCTGTGTGTGTGTATTGAGAGAGAGACAGAGGGAGGGGGGGAGAGAGAGAGAGTTAGAGTTGAATTGTTCAATACTCTGGCTGATGCCATCTTCGATGGTGTCCAGCTACCAAGTTCTTTGGCAGCTTGGTTACCACTGTGTTTTCCAAACATAATTTTTTCTCCAATGAATTCCCTTGCATGACATGGCCAAAATAAGTGAAACACATCTTTGTGATTTTCCAGTGACATGTTGATTGTTATCTGCTACAGTGCTTGTTAAGCCTGGGTTCCCCAACCAGGGTTAGGTAGACAAGCTAAAC